>JAUZNK010004232.1:0-10523 GCA_035046665.1 Euphysa ruthae | reverse complement strand
AAAGAAGAAAAAGTTTCTGAATCGGCTTCTGAAAGTTTGACTAACAATTTTTCTAAGATAGGACTTGTTACTTTCTCTAAAAGTAACAATTGAGTTTACTATCTTTAATTAAATAAAAAATGTGTATATATCGGCTTTATTAAACTTTTTACCCTGCAATCCTTGCTTTTTGAGAAAGAAAAAATTAGAAATTAAACCAACAAATTAACAATTATCATACATGAAAAATTATTAATTGGCAGTGGAGGAGGGTCCAACGTTTAAATACATGGAGTGCGACAATGTTAGTAAAATAGAACAAAGGAATAGCTCATGCAGAAAAAATAAGCACATTTATGAAATATAAAATTTTATAGGAATTTAGTAACCGAGAGAGTAAAAAAAAAAAAAAATAAATAACTGAAATATAAATAAAAGAATTAAAAGAATTAAAAGAATTAAAGATAATGATTAATTTTATGAAGTTCGGCGCTATTTCTTTTTCTATAAAACTTTTGATATATCGAATTTTTTCGATTTTTTTTTTCACAATATCACATTACAGACAATTATTCCTTAATATTAAATAAATTATTTCACTTACATATACCTAAAAATAAAGAAAATATCAATGAAAAGTCAATATAAGGTCAGGTTATGGTGACAAAAATATCAACGGAGGAAATCCGTTGAAGCCTCGCTTTTTATTGTTGTTTCAATATATATAAAGGTTTGCGAAAACAAACAAACAATAAATTTTCTTGCGTTACCAGTGATTAATAAACATACAATAAAAGTTGTAAATAGAAATAAATTATCTTTCGACAGGATTGAAATTAATTTTGATTTCGTTTTGATCTATTGGAAAAAATAGTAGATTATACAAAAAAAAAAAAGATTTTATGGTATATCATATACATATAGTGAAATAAAAATAATTTTTTAAATTAAAAATATAATCCAATTTAAAATGAAAGACTTAATACAAAGTTTTAATTTAACTTACTGCTCATAAAACACCCGTTTTTATTTAAAGACACGGAATTAGATTTTAAAACAATGGTTTTTTTAAGATTATTCGAATGGAATGTTTATGATTCTTTTGTTTAAGGGTTAAAATCCCTGGAAATTTGTCAAAAAATAAAAAAAAAGAGAAGAAAATGGTTTAATTTGGTAGTAAGTTCAATGAGGAATTCGAAAATGAAAACACAATTAAAATTATTTTTTTATTTTTAAAAAATAAAGGTTTTTGTCAGTACCTGTTTGGAAATTTTCCCTAACAACACCTTAGAAACAAGTTTAAACCTCAACAAAGCCAAAACAAATTGCCTACTTCGCGCAGTTTTTCTGCTTGTTTCTAATGTTTATAAGCTATTTACCAAAACTACTATCAAGGCAAAAATTTGTTGATCAGAACCATTACTAAAATTTTTTTCCTCATGGTGTAATATTTATAAAATAGGTAGAATTAACATAGCCACAAGCAAGAGTCTTTGCGCTTAAGAAAGGTGTAAATAAAGAAGATAGTGCATTAATCCATAGCAATTTTAATGTTTTTGTAACTCTAGAAAAAGTAGAAGAGGTTTTGATAACAAACGATTATTTTAAAGGTTTAAGTCACTGATGTATATGCCTTACCACCAATGACTGAAAACAATTATGAAAAATGTGTTAAAACTAAGCCCAAAAACCATGCTATAAATTTTTAGTGGCCATCGACAAAAAATTTCTGTTTTTATTGGTGACCTTCGGCCGTGTACGTTTTATAGGCCTCCTCCCCCTCTTAGCAGCCTTTGCATTTATAAAATAATTTTTTAATAACCGTTTTTTTCATTGAAATATATTATAAAGTATCGTTATAGATTCTTGAAAAGATAAGAATAAAATTTTTCATGGAATCTCTCACTCTTGAAGGAAAATGGCCCTTAAAAAAAAAAAAAAAACGTTTTATCAAAGGCACCTTACCTGGTAAAACCAGAATGAAAGTTCTAACACATTGATTATGGAGCAATTGCTCAAAACCAAATTTGTTTTGGTGACTCAGCTCGAGTTTGGTGTATACTATGCCGTATAGTTAGTTTTAATATTGGTAAAAAAGGTACAGTATTTATACTTGAGAAACTTGAAATGATTCAAGGAACTGACTGCGTGAAAGGGTGTTCAAAATTTGATGAAAAAAGAATGTTGGTGTCGAAGTTTTTTTTTACAGGGATGATGCCCCTTAAACGCGAAACGTCCGAAATTTGTTCACTATACGGAAAATAGCAGTAACAAAACATGCCGACAGGTGTTGCGGTCGAAAAAAATTGATAAATTTATTGAGAAATAGGAAGTTGCATTATGAAGCAGAAGGTTTTTAGTATTTTTTTATCACTTAGGATGTTTCATGTTGATACTTTTCAAAATTTATGTTAAGAATTTTATTTTTGTTGTTTCTCAGAACAACTGTTTTTATGGTTTGATTTTTAGTATAATTTTTTTTCTTTGATGATTTTTTTTTTTTAATTAAAATAAAATGGGTGATCAAAGAGAAAGTAGACTTCTACAATCAAAGTAAAAATATTATGTGACTTATACTCTATTAGGAAACCTTATTAATTGAAAAAAAAATACCACAAGCAGTTAAAAATATGGATACACCTCCCTTGTATTAACTTTAGGTTTATCTTTTGGTTCACAGACTTAAAAATTAAAAAAAAACTTTTTCTCTGCTGGATCTAAGGGATGAAAGTTAAAAGTGCGTACTCGTTTCAGTTTGTTATCATTTTTGCGATTTTTGTCAAGAAAATCACTTTTAAAACGTGCGTCAAATGTGAATTTGTGCGAAGTTTGATAAAAGTCTCATGTATTATGGCCATGATTGTAGTAAAGTGTATTCAGGCAAAACAATGATGTTGAGGATTTTAATTTGATTTTAAACTTTTTGTTGGTTTCAAAAGCAATCAGTATTTTAAAGTGTCCTAGCTACACACGTGTTGTGTGAAAAAGCTGTTGTTGTAGTGCTCAGCTAAGTTGGGACTTAGTAGCTAAATATTATGCGTGATAATCCAAATTTTGAATGGAAACACACATTTTTTTTCAACACAAACTCAAAACGATGATGAAGCATTTATTAAAAGAGAAAAACAACATTTGATATAAATGGAATCGAAAGCGGCATACTTATTCGGTGAATAGAAAAACCAACTTTTGATATACCACATTTATTGGTGATGGCAGCTCCTACAACACTGTTGTTATATCACTGCTATACCATGCGGTGACAAAGTTTCTATTAAAAAAGGAGTGTGCATCGGTCACGTGTGCGAAATTTTAAAAACGACACAAGGGATTTTCAAATGATAATAAAAAGCTAAGAGCAGGAAGGCACACAGAAAAAGTGATGAACGCACTCAAAAATTGTTATGGCATGGCAATATGTAAAAATCTTAATAACTTGCATGAGATGAAAAAATAGTTCGCCGCTGTTCTCTTCAACTATTCGGAAAGTGTTGACAATGAAACAAGAAATCGCCTGCGTACTTAAGATTCCTGTTGTGGATACCAAGCTAACAAATTAACTGGAAAATCATCTTATAAAGAAAATAAATTGATATCAGCAGCTATTTTTGATTTACTCGTACCAATGTTCAAAGAGTTAGACAGTCTTCCAGAAAAGTTTCTTCACGGTAAGACACAGAATCCAAGCGAGTCCGTGAATCAATTAATTTGGAAGCGTTGTTCCAAAGCAAAGATGTATTTGTTGAGCTTACGACAGTGCTTGTCAGGATATATTCAATATGTCAGGCGGCGCATATTTAAAACTGTGTAGAATAGGATGGCGTACGGGTAAAAAAAAAAAAAAAAAAAAAAACATGGAAAAACAGTGTTCCATACCGGTAAAGTTAAGAAAAAAAATATTAAGATCAATTATAAAAGGTTTTAATGGTAAGGGCTTAGCAAATGGCAGTGGAGAGTTTTAAAATATTTATTATACATTTTTTCCGCTGGCGGCAAAGTTTTTTTAAAAAGTATATAAGTCCCTTTAATTTCAAATTTAACATGTGTTTTTATAGCATGTTACCTACAACCTCTAGAATTATACAATAGTAATAACAATAATTTTTTTAGAATTTTGTATAGCTAATTAGACCAAAAATTGAGATTCTGGTTTGAAAAATTCGTTTAATTTTTGAAATATTGAAGCAAAATTTTAGTTTTTAGTGCAAGTTGCAACTACGCGGGTGACGGACATCAGCCAAAATTTCCAAAAAAAAAATAAATATTGAACGGTTTCCAAGAAAAGCCTGTCGCCAGGTTTTCATTTTTGTACAGTCGCATTTCGTTTTACCGGGCCAGTGATTATTATTATTTTTTTTTATTTTGAAGAAAAAATCTATTCTGTATTAAGGGGATAGCCTCTCTAAATACACTTGAAGTACTGACGAAATACCTTAAAATGCCAGAAATGCAAAGGTACTGGTACTAAAACTCTTCGATAGAGTCAATTTATGCCTATAGATCTTTGCATTCAAAGTATTTGTATGATGCCATCCATGAATCCCTATTTTTATGCTAGAGCTATTTTTGTGGCGAAGTTTGTAAGTAGGTTGCTTACACTAGTTAATTAGAATTACTGGGAAAACAGTAGCTTCAAGAGAATCAATGGGTTTAAAAACACCATTGCTCAAGGATTTCTAATTAAAATTAAGAGTTGACATACGAAGTTTCCTTAGCTTTTTATTTTCGGTTTCTCTTGTTACGATAGCACTTTTCTTCATTTATTGAGGTCTATATATGGTTTAAATTCATCTGTCATCAGGGTTGAATAATACAATCGTCACTAATCAATCACTCCAATTAGACTTGAGTTGAAATTTCGATCATAGCAGCTGAGAAGGTGTCAGAACTGTTATTTTTAGAGATAAGCTATCTTTGTCGTTTCCACAACCGGATTTTTTAGGCGTGGTAAATGTTGTGATGAAACATATGAATGCTGCCAAATCAATGATATAAAAATTACTTTGTATAATCTTGAAACATGAAGTGGATTATGTTGAAGGCAATATGTCATATCCCTATTGATTTTTTGAAAATCTCTATAGCAACAGGTTCAAAATATGAAAAAAGATATATAAATGGTCATTTCTTTACCATTATCGCATATTATGTTGCACACAATGTCTTATTGTAATAGATGCCATTAAGCCTTAGTAAGTTTGTGCTTAATTTCATTTATAATTTTTGATTGACATCATTGTTGAGATTAAATTAGTTTTTACGAATTTAAATTTTAAATAGCCTTCAAACTTGAAATAAAAGATTACAACTGTAACAACTTAAATCTACTATTCAGCCGTTAATGATGCTGCTACTACCACTACTGCTTAGCTTGTGGTAATAATTTCCATCGCTTCCAGGTATTGACTTAGTTCGGGAGGTAACAATACCATTGCCATCACTCATAAGCGTTAGATTGGTTTGGGGTAGAAGCGAGATTTTTTGCTAATCGATATCAAATCGCACATTCATATTTTTTAAAAATCGTCATAAAATAAATATGAAGTAATAATTTTTATCTAACTGAATTTTGAATTTATCTAATATTTACCGTAATAACAGTATATAAAGTGCTAAACAAAAATAGAAAACATAATAAATAATATCGATACTAGACAAATAAATATAAGATCTTCAAGTAATATATGATAAAAACTCTTATTAGAAAGAAGTGTGACTAAGTTTACAAATTACATTTTATTATGAACAATTTATGGTTATTTCTACATAATTTAGGAAATTTTACAAAAGAAAATTCGAAACCATGGTATTTTACTGAATTTAAAAACATTTATTGATAAAGTTTATGATTTGTAAAATTTTTCAATCGAAATGTTACTCAAGGCCTATGGGTTATGGGTTTTCAATTTACTTTTCGAGTGATAATATTTCAGAACGTATCCATTAGCAATGAAAATACATTATTAATGATTTAAAATAACGAATTGTTCAATTGATAGAAAGAAAAGTCAAATTTAGAAAACTTAGCGCCAGTCAGAAAAATTAATGATTAAAAAAAAAACTGTTAAGTCTAGCATCAAAATTAAATTAAATTTAGTTGTTTGACGTTTTATAAATGTTTTTACGGATTTAATTTGGCAAGTTTTATTTAATTTTATTTAAGTGGGAAAACGCCGAAAACGTTAAATTTTTTTGGCGGTGAGGTAAACTTTTTTTTTTACTATTATTTTTTTTTTTTCGTTTTTTTTACAAGAAACAAGAATTTAAATTTTAAAGAAAACTGAAGCTTTTAATTTTTCAGAAAATAAGATTTCTTAAATTTTATGCAAAAAGAAAAATGAAAACTAAGAGAGGAATCTACACCTAACTCTCATAAAATAGATGATTTCAGATCATAAATACAATCATTGTAATTACGAGTATAGTTTTTTCTAAATTCAGAAAGAATTTTCAGTAATAAAAATTTTTATTTACACTTGGAGAGATTTTTACAAGCAAATTTTGTCTATTCCCATCATGCCATCTGGAAGACAAAATAAAATAAAAAAAAAAAGTCTTTTTGGCTTGTTTTAGTCGTTAAGAATTTTCGAATTTTTTTGTTTTTGGAACCCGGCATAAAGGAAAAAGGCAATCTTGCTAAATATTCTGCTTACGTAATATAAGTATAAAAATATTTTTATAACGCAAATAAAATTTTTTAACGAAGAGTATAAAATTATAGTTTTACAAAATACTATAATATCATTCAAGTCTAGCTCACTTGTTGAAGTTGTTTTAACTTCTTCTAAATTAAGCTGACTCGATTAAATTCAATAGACTTATAAGGAGAAAAATGTGTTTCATAAACACGATTCAACATCATATGCCTCACTAAAATTTCTATCTGCTAGTTTGTTCCTATCATGAGTCGTTTTTCCCGAATACGGATCGCGCATTATATTTAAATTTGTCTCTAGTACGTCCTCCTCGATACTGTCATTAATAAGACGGTGCTTTTCCGATTCAGTTGAATCCAGTGTAATATAGTTAGACATTCCACGTAACCTTGATGAAGAGTTTTTAAACGCCATTTTTCTATTTGATCCACCAGAATTTTGTGAAAATTCTTCTTGAACAGTGTCAGTAAATTCTAACGGAGGTTCGACTGTCCAGTTCATCATACCATCTAGCATCGAAGGAGGAGGTAATGGTACATCTGTTAATGAAAAAGGTCTATCAAGTGAATTCAAAGCCTCAGAATCATGATGCCTGTTGGAATGCTGTGATTCTACAAACGTCCTGTCACTACTATTACTACTGTCAACAAAAATTTCAATAGAGGGTGTTTTAATATCACCGTTTCTATCACCGAGATCCGTTTTTGAATGCCACGTATCGTTTAAAATGGAACTACTTTCAATTTTTTCAGGGGAACTCGGTTCGTGTACAGGCGTAATTGTCATGCCCGCTATTTCCGTAACAGCCACAACAGGTCGTTGGGTTGAATATCCATTAAATGTCTTTCCCTCTCTTATTATCAAATTTTTTCTATCAGGTAAAGAGTTTTGTCTATGCATATTTTGTATATTTTTTGTATTGGGATCGACATCCGTGCTTGCAAATCCGGAATCAGCCGACCGATGCCACCCGTCTTCTGCATTTCGCTGAACAGCAGTGTCAACTTCTCTTGGTTCTTGCGTCATGCTACAGGCTTTTGTTATTTTCTTTCGTTTTGAATATTTTTTCTGAATTATTGGTGTATTTTGCGGCGAATGTGTTCTGAAAGAACCTTCCTTTATGCTAGCCTCATGATTCAAGTTAGCAGGGTACACATGGTCTAAAAAAAATAAAAACACTTAATAACACAATCGAAAAAAAAGGGAACGTCATGGGGTTTGACCCCTATGAGATCCCCAACGAGATTGCAAGGCAAGTTTCCTCCTTGTTAGGACTCTTTAGTTGTACCTACTGATTGACAAAGAAAGAATTGAAATTCTTTCGTCAGAGCTGAAGACTAGTGGCGTTGAGAAAGCATACTGCTAACTAGAAATATAAATCGAATCAAACGAAAAAAAAAAAAAAAAAGGAATTCCACTAATATTACTATTACTCAAATCCATGAGCGCATAATGAAATTTAAAAAAAGGATTTGAGCCATGTGATTCCCAACCAGAGTACAAGATGCGTTTCGTCCTTGTTGATGTAACCCCATTAAGAGTAAAAATAAGACAAAGACAGAATTATTCATGTTCATTGACATGTAAGCTCAAATTATTAAACCACCCTCTTCACACTACAGTATATATACAGTAGACTCTGTATAATTCGACTCCACATAATTCGAATCACTCTTTAATTCGAATAAATTCCTTGGCATCGTGAAATTTCCTTAAGAAGCTCTCATATTCAATTTCCCGTAATCTGAAACTCCATAATTCTCAAAACTCCACAATTCGAACCAATTTTTCTGTCCCTTGGCAATTTTCTCTTTATAATTCGGACCTTCAAGTGCCAAACATTTTGAAAAATGTTTACTGACTGTATAAATGTGTGTATAAACTAGCCATTACTTTGTCAAACGTTAGTTTGAGTGTTTCAAAGTTCGCATTTTGGGAACTTTTTTAGTACTATAGTGTAATTTAATATTAAATAATTACGTTTTTGGCGAGCTCAATATGGTACCGATTAAAAAAAGAGCGCACAAAAATAAATAATTTAAAAAATAAGTAAGAAGCTATCGTCGAGTTCGAGAAAGAAACTCCAAGCAAAGAAGTAGCGCAACCTTTTAACGTGGAAAAAGAACAAAGAAAAATTTATTCAATCTTATCACAGTGGTCATGTGGCAAAACGTGTTAAGCCAAAAACCTACGAACAAATCAACAATGCCTTACTTAAATTGCTAACAGCAATGAGAACAGTAAAAAGGTTCCTATCAGTGGGCCCTTTCTGAAAGGAAAAGCTAGCGACTTCGCAAAGTAGTTAGGAGTCGAAACATTTCAAGCTTCTGAGGCGTGGTTGGGAAAGTGGAAAAAAAGGTATGCTTATATAATTACACAGATTGTCTTTCATTAAGATGAGAGTCTACTGTACTATTAAACGATCGCAGTATCAAAACAATTGCACAGAATTTTATCAGAATTGTAGCGCACTTGGTCTTGAACCGTGCCTTAATTAAGGTTTGTTTACACGAGCTCGAAACGCCGTAATATTAAGGTTTGTTTACACGAGCTCGAAACGCCGTAATATTAAGGTAATGACGCTTAAATGACTGCATGTTCCTGTTGTTATGACGATTTTCCTGTTATTATAAAAATTTAACGAGATTTATATCCTAACTCCTTAACTGGAATAATTACCTCAAGGACTCACTTTCGCAAACGTTAAATTCGCGCGGAATTGATTTAATGAATGAAGATTTTGCACGGATTTAATTTCACGAATGAAAGAATATTACATTCAATACGCAGAAAAATTTCAAGATTATGACAAATTTTTTTGAGTTTGAAGAATAGAAGTAACATTCTCCTATAAATTAACATGGTTTTGAGGAAAAATAGCTTTCAGTGGATTCGATCATATTTCGCAGACGTTTAAACTTAAGATGATTAACAAAAAATGTCTAAATCCATGGAAATTAAAAATACCCTAGCTTGTATATTTTAAAATAAATTGCAAATGTAATATATGTAGGTGGGTCTTCCCAAATATTATTACTAATATAGTTTGCAGTACACTTTCTGGCAAAGTCTACGATGAACAGACGAAAGAAAAGACATGAATTTATAATACAATATTCATCCAAGGTAGTATAAACTATTGGAAAACAAAAAACGAGATTTAAGAATTAAAAATCTTTCATAGAAATTTAAAGGATATCAGGTAAGACTCATAATTCTATGAGAAATTTAGCTTTTGTCAACATGTGTTATATTCGTAGATGGCTAAATCAATGCTACGAGTACAATGATCTGCATTTAAAGTACCGAAAAGCCTTTTAAGCAATTATAAGCAACTGTTATTACCTGTTGCGTAGTAGTATATTGTGCAATAAAGTGAGCAGTGAGATAGAGATATAAATTTAACTTAGAGTGATGTGATTTTTCTAGAAATGTAAATTTATAAAAAAATCTCTTGAATTCTTTGAATTTTAAATTTAATGAAATTTTAAAGACTTGTTACAAAATCAATGATGCGTTCCATGATCTCGTCCTAAAGTGCTTATTATTTTCTTTTTTGTAATCGTTACAGCAAACCTGAATTTCCAAATTTTGCAAGTAATTAAGCACGCAAAGCAAGCAAAGCAGAGCAAGCAGAGCAAGCAGAGCAAGCAGAGCAAGCAAAGCAAGCAAAGCAAGCAAGTAAGTAAATAAGTAAGTAAGCAAGCAAACAAGCAAGCAAGCAAGCAAGCAAGCAAGCAAGCGAGCGAGCAAGCGAGCAAGCGAGCAAGCGAGCAAGCGAGCAAGCGAGCAAGCAAGCAAGCAAGCAAGCAAGTAAGTAAGTAAGTATGTAAGTAAGTAAGTAAGTAAGTAAGTAAGTAAGTAAGTAAGTAAGTAAGTAAGTAAGTA
>JAUZNK010004231.1:0-10524 GCA_035046665.1 Euphysa ruthae | reverse complement strand
ATCAAAAAAAAGTTTTTGTTCAGTTTTCCATTACAGAAGAATATTAATTTAACAAACATTAAAACCCAGACATCTGGATAAATCTGTAACTCTTTCATCCTTGAATATTATGCCACCATACCCCAGCCCATGTTCACTTGCAGTTACCACACCTCTGCTCCCTGTATAAACGCTAAAGTCACAAGTGTGACCAGTACGACTGACTGTCTGCAATGACTCAACGTTTTATTCCAAATTTCAGGCTTGTCTTTTAAGTATTATCTGATTCCTGAACGATGTTTGGATTTCATTCTTTAAGAGAAAGATTCATTGAGGGTTGGAACAAAGAAGTATATCGATTTCTGAAGAAATCAATGAAAGGAGAAATTTTCATTAGTTTTTCATCATTCTTTTCAGTCCCAGGGTCAAGTACATGTATCATTCCTAGGAAAGCTTTGAAATAGAGAAAAAGCGGGATAAACTTTTTCATGAGGATTTTAGGAGGATTCGTTTCCTGCCACGAACCATCCTTGTTGGCATACGCTCTTGGTTATGTTCAGATATGCATAAGTATTAGTATGTGAATATATCTTTGATGAGATCATCAGTAAAAAAAACAACTGAAAAAAAATTGATCTCCTTTGTTGATCTCAGTAAGTGAACATCCATATGACTTCCGGGTTCATGTGTTTGTGACAGTGACCCAGGCGGTATGATGGCGGTGAGGGTAGTAATGACAGTGCTTTTGGTGGTGGTTTTTTTTTTTTCGTTCTTTTTGACCATGCACATTGAGCTAGTTTGGATGAAAGGGGCATTGGTTTAATTTGCACAAAATCTTCAATACAAAAATAAATTTTCATGCAGTCATTTTTATATTCACTTTCATCATGATCAAGCACAGAAGCAGGAGAGGAGTGAGAGCAGAATCAGGGGTAAAAATAGTGACCATAGGATCAGCAGTTTCAAGACTAAAAGAGAAAGGAAACAGATTATGAACAAGCCTAAGAGAAATCTTTCTGTTCTTCTAAGAAATATCTAAAGAATAGAAAATGGAGGCTGCCAAAGAAACATGGAGAGAGTTCTTAGCTACCTTTCATCTTCAAGATCTGAGTCATAATCAAGCAAAATTCTGTCAATTTCTTCTTCATCTTCACTATTAAGTCCTCCATGACTTCAATCAATATCACTTTCATCGCTATTTAGCACAAAATCAAGAGAATATTGCAAGATCAAACCACTATGTTTACTCATCATTTATGTTTTGGAAACATAAATTTTTTGCATTTTCAGAAAAAATCAAACTCTCATAGACTCAATTTCTTGCAGTGTAAAACCATAATAATGATAAAAATAGCTTGGTATATCTGTCAGTAACTTTTCTATAGTTAACAGGCAAAATATTAACCCCATGTTGCGCCACAATCCGATTTCGAACCCATCATTTCTGAGTGAATCATTTTCCCTTTAGCGGTATTGAAAGAGTTAAAGTTGTATCACATATTCAATTTAAATAAATTTAGTAAATATTAATGTTATTAATAATTTTAAACATAACATGATTTTTTACAATATGTCACAAACTATTGCAAATAAATTCAATATTTTGCAACAAAGTTTCCTATTACAAAAACTATTACGCTAATTTCGCAGGTAAATATTAAATAGTAAAGATAGTAAATTTAAGATTAGTAAATTATTTATTTGAATAAATAATTAATTATCCTTAGAAAATATCTAACTAAAAATATACACCAGAATTTAAAATAATTCTTCCTAAGTTATCAAAAAAATAGAATGAAATTAAACGGAACGAGAATATAATCTTTTTTAACATACATTTAAAATTTATGACAAATATTAAGGGATGCATAGTTTTAGCATTGCTTGTGACAAGATACACATATTTTATTGCATTCTCAATTGCATTTGATCCTCTTATATATTCACAAGAAGTATACCATATATATTTTATAGGTAACTTGTACCCTCTAAAAGTTACTATTAATGAAACTTACCGTGACCATAGCAGGAAGGTAAGAAAAAGGTGTTGTAAGTGTTAATTGAGTTGAAAACTGTAAGAAAAATAATATGAATAATTTTTAATTTGCAATATAGCTGGCATTACCAAGCTAACATTACATCAAATAAATGCAACAAAATTTTAAATTGGTTATAGTATCCTTTTAGAAATATTCAGTCCAACATTAAAATAGAAAATTTCCTATCCTCCTATCCTCTAAACTTTTACCCTATAAACTTTTAGTTTTATTATGAGGCGTCATTCAACTATATATACCTCTAGAAACCTTAAGTCCCAGGGTCGATTATGAATATTATAGGTATGGATGACATTTCTGCTTCATGCTATATCGTAATTGGTGCCTTCACTCACTCATTATAGTTGGTTTTGCTAAATCTTGTATAAAATTTTAAAACTTTTAAAACATTTTAACGTAAACAAAAACTAAAAATTCATCAAAAGCTATAGCCTTAAAGCGTAAAATAAAATGTATGAAAAAAAAAAATATTAAAACATTTGCTAAAATTACACAAATATCATAGTTGAAGCATAACTTCTGTAGAATAATTTTAAAATTTTGGTCATGCCTCACTGAAAAATTATTCATGATACCCAACATCTTTAAAATTATTCTTATGAGAAAAATTATTTAAAATATTTTTGAGGCCTAAGCCCCTAAATAGAATTTTTTTTAAGAGCAAAGCTTTCAAGAAAATATGAAATGTTTTGTTTTTAGGCATAATGTGACAATTGAACCCCAACTTTATGTGTTGTCATGAATGATCTTTGATAAAATTAAAGAATCACCAAGTATATAGACATAAAAAAGTATGTTCTGTATCTCATCTCATATTCCAATTAAAATAATTAAAAAAAAAAAGCAACATGCAAAAACAGTAACAAACAGATTTTGAAAAAATTCGGGTCTTGTACCAAAAAACAAGACATTTTTCAAAAATTGTAAACAGACACTTTTTTGACTTTATGATGTTTTGATTTAACAGAAAATTCCAGAAAAAAACTGATGAATAAGAAAAAATTACTAAGAAAACAGGCCTTGTCATAAGAGGCTTCTTGGTTGGAAGGAGAAAAAGGAAGGAAGGAAGAGAAAGAGGGCAGACAGCCCACATAGTGGACATTGTGCGGACTTTGTTAAGCCCATTTATGCATTTACTCATAGCCTGGAAAAAGTTAGACAGACAAACAGTAATTAATATTACTTAAAAACTAAAAAAAAAATATATAAATATGTATTTTTTAGTTCACACGGGTTAGGTGATTCATCCCAAAAATAATACTTTAACATAAAAAATCTTACCAAGATTAGAAAGAGTGAACTAGCAACTCTAGGATTTAGATGCGTTACACCAGGTGGATACAGTATCCTACTGAACTTCTCTGATATCTTCACCATAATTTTCAACGTTAATGTGTTGAGCAAAGTGAAGAAGTGATTTGAAAATTTACATTATAATCTAAAAAGCAGAAATAAATTTCAATGCAATTTGCTTAAGTCCTTTAAAAAGATTATCAAAACAGATCAAAGAAATATACAAAAGAAAGGTCACATTTTTATCCATACAAAATGCATTAGCTCAATATTATCACTACTTTAAAAATAAAATGACCTTTAAAAATTATAATCTAAACGAAATAATTATTTTTGTTGATTAACAGAAATTTGTGCAAGTAACATGCTTTATCCTTTTGTTTAAATTAATGAATAAATTTAGTTGGTTTATTTAAGCTATTACAAAACTAAGCCAAATATGAATTGTATTATTTTCACCATAAATTTAAATTATACTCAGCATTGGTTGATCAGTGGCTGGTGCATGTGAAAAGCTTCTAAGATAAGAAGTGAATCCAAAATTTACAGAATCTGGCATTAAACTAAATGAAATGGTTTCTTCAAATCTCAGTGACTCTGTTGGTGTAAGGCAAAAGATTCTCAAAATTTATAATCAGATAAGGAATTCTGTCAAAAATTTTCTCCTCAAGGGTGAAAATCAAGCTTCTCAAAACTGCTTCCACACAAGGAAAATCCTTGTACAACAAATTAAATAATTTATTCTGAAACTTCATTCAAAGTGTCTAGTAAGACTTCTTATAAAAGAAAAATCTGCCATCATAAAGATGCTGAAATGCTACTCTAAGGCGTAAAAATGCTTAAATAGAAAATATTTCTCTGATGGCCAACTCTGGTTTACTAGAAATCTGGATCCCTTGATTACTGATAGATTACTAAATTTTAAATGTTTGGATCATTGGATCAAAAAAATCATTGAACAAACGATCACTGGATCATTTAACTGATTACTTTAAATCAAGTTATTTTAATTTAACTTTTCCTATAATTTTTATGTACCTGTAACTTCCAACTGAAAGCTATCTCATTTAAAAGAGTGGTGTAATCATGCTTTTGATGTCTAAATTAATGTTTCAGTGAATTCTCTCATTAGAATAATTCATATCGAAAGTTAGACAGGAATTGTGAGTTTTATAAATAATACATATATGGCTATATAAAAAGATATTTTAGTTTATAAATAGTGATGAGTTTTTAACTATTAAAATTTGTTTTTTTTTTAGATGCATTGCAAACTACATGGCAGTGAGTAAAATAAATAAGAATGAGCTGGTTCATGATAAATAAACTCATCAACTTAACTCTTTGTTAGGATCCAGATTTCTTTCAATATGTCACCAGAAAATAATTTAGTATTTGATTAAATATTTTTAACATATCAAATTTTTATATTCTATTAAGTAAACATAACTTAAGTACAAAATATTTATAAACGTTTTGGAGAGCAGGGTCTGATGAACTCAATAGAATGATGAAGATTGCCCACGAGGATAATATTACAAAACAATCAGAGCTGTAAATACTATTCAAGAAAAATATCGTTTTTTAACCAGACTTCTTTTGAGGCCTGGACTCTGGGAACAAAACCAGGTGGGCTCCATGGTCCTTCAGCTACAAATGAAACTCAAAATGTTATTTTCATAAAACTACCATATTTGGACATTGAGATCCAACACCAAAGAATTAGAATTGGTTTTCAATCTAAAATTAAGTTTTTGCATAAGTCTACATAAGTTTAATTTACAGTTTTCAAGAGAAGTGCCCAGACAGGAAAATTTATAGAGTCCAATGTGATTTTTAAGGAAGCATTTCATCTAAGATTCATTAAGTTCAAACGATGCAACATTGTTTTCAAACATCAGAATTTCAAATTATCAAACACAGTAAAACAAGTAGTTGTTAGGCATCAAGGAAAGAAATCATTTAGCTAATGTCATGCATTCAGGGACAGAAATTATAGATATGCCATAATAACTTGAAAAAACAAGCGCTTGTATTAACTAATAGACTCCCACAAATTACTTTAACAAAATAAAAAATCACATATTCTTCTAAGAGAGGCGCTAAAACAAGATAAAATTTTGAACAGCTGTAGAGAGAGAAATATTTTTTTAACATGCAAAAATTTAACAGAATTAGAAGAGTACAGTTTCTTGCAAAAAAAATAAATATTTTAAATTTTCACGTTTACATTTTTTATTTATGCAGCAATAATTTTTTTTAAATAATAAAACCTGTGCCATTTTAAAATTACTCTAGAATCTCCTAAGATAGATACAACTGCAAATATATTTCCTCAACATTAATTTCATAACACAGAAATTTCCATGGTCAGGTATCTTAACATAAATTTTTCATTAAGACATTTTGAGCTGCTTCATTTTGCAAATTTCATTTAAAGAGATTATGTATACCTATTCCAAGTGTTGTTTGGTCCAAAAATTTCATATTTCATTACAATACTATGTTATTATCATATCAAATAATCTTTAAATATTATAGCTAAGTTGCAAAAAATTCAAAACATACAAATTATTTAAAACAATATATAAAACTTGCAACTATAATTACTTAATGATTTCAGGACATGAAACTTCCTATTATAGACAAAGAAAAATGGAAGTGATGTTTACTGTGAAGAAAATATAAACTTTGCATAAATCATGTATAAATTACCAAGACTTATATTTAGAAAATATTAGATTAGGCTTTTTCATGCCCATTTATTATTTGCAAAACTTATGATATAAGCAATAATTTGACAAAATACAATATATACTTTAGGATATTATCAAAATCTATGACACAATATAAACTTTTAGAAAACAGAGAGATACTGCTTTGTGTGCTACTATCTACTTGAGAGACGCCGGACTTTCACTACCAAAACTAAACTCAAAATTCTGGGATTACCTGAGACCATTCAGGAATCAAAAAACAATTATCCCTGTTTCATCAGTTTGACTAGAACCTTAATTAAAGGCGTAATTCACTTTATATTTTGAAATCAATTTTCAAGTTTAGAAAACCCCTTTAGAATCTATAACCACCTAGCAGAAATATGTCGACGATAAAGCTATTGTCTGGGCGTGTGAGGAAATTATAACATTTTAACAAGAAAATTTTAAGAAAAAAAAATTAATCTGTTCTTTTTATCTAGCCCCTTTCTCTTCAGTATCAAGGTGTTTAGTAGTTTAGCTCATTTGTAAAAACTCCTAGTTTTTATTTCTTTTTAATAATTTTAAAAATGTAACTCACCTAAATTAAAAATACTCTCTTATTCATTTACATACTCACTTACTTACCTAAAAGCTTTATACCTGAAAACCACAAAACTGAAAGATTAAAGTAAAAATAACCAAGAAACCAATTCTATTTCCTTGATATGCCAGCTTTAAAAATATCATTTAATATTTTGATATTAAATATTTAAATATAGTTAAATATTCAATGAACCAGTTCATTGAATATGTAACTGTGGTAAAATTGCTTTTCAATGCTTCTTCAATATATATTCAAGTTTTAAATTAAAATAAGAATTTTCAAAAGAATTTAAGGATATCGGATAAATTTCTACTCCCAAAAATTGAATAGTGAGGTAAATTTTCTCTGAAAAGCAGGTAATATTGAAATGAAGAGTTCATTTTAACCAATAGAAACAGACTCAACTTTTTAAAAATTTTTGTTTCAATTTTAGCAAAATAAATTATATTATGAAAAACATTTTCTGAAAAATTGGTGAGCAAAAAATTAATCTTCTAGTCGTTCTCTTCAATAATGCATATGAATCAATATTTTCAAAATTTTCAAACTTTCCAAATAATAGCTGCTATTTTGCATTCAAATTTCAAAATAAATATTTTAAAATGCCATATTCGAACAAAATTTGACTCTCTTTGGGTTTTAGTCATCATCTGAACCCTTTGCATGCCATTCTTGAAATATATCGGGTTTCCCGTACTTTCACTTTGAAGACGAATTTCAAAGACGTAAACAACTTCTAATTGACTGAAGACCAATTTTATTGAATTCTCTGAAAAACTTTGCTTCTGAAAAGTTTGGCAGTTCCAGATTTAGAACTTATTTGGCTGCTCACACAGATTCAAAATATTTGAAAAAATTGCCGTCAAAAAAATGCAATTGCCTTCAACTTCGTTTTCATGTGATTTAAATGGAAAAAAAAAGATGAAATTGGTTATAAGATGATAGCGACGTTGCTCTAAATTGGGAAGAGGATATTCTTAGTAAGTTTTATAGTGATGAGAGAAAACACGGTAAAATTTTTTAAAGATGGCGTATGGTGTGAGAACATGAGTTGAGGTGATGATTTTTTTTTTGAAGAGACAAAGGTATAAGCTAAAAAATGAGCCCTCAATGAACTTCTGCACTTTAATATAACAGAAGTTATTTCCAATAATGTAAAGAGAGATTTTGTTTTTTTGCTTCAAAATGACCGGTCTATAGCTTATATATTAGAATTTTGCCTACAGCGTGCAAAGGGTTAACATCTATAAATGTCTTCTTTAAAAGGAAAAAATTCAAGGAAAATCAGTGTATACTGTAACACTGAGTTTTAACATGCTTACAAGTATAATAGACAGATAAGGAGATTTTCACAGGAAATGACATGCTAAAACTTCATACAAATGTTTTTAAAGTTACAAAAAATTCGAAAATCTTTAATTGAACTGGTAAAATCTCTAGAACTGTTATTTTACAGTATGCCATATATTGCTGAGAAAATAACTGTTATACCAATGGGATTAGATCCGGCAACATAATTTGAAAATAATTTTTATCTTCTTCTTAGTCTAAGTGGTTAAGCAAACCCAAAAATAATAAAGAAAAGCAGATATATGCACTGGTTTCTTTTCAAAATTTAAATATCTTTATTAAAGTTTTATTATTCCTTTTTAAAAGGTGTTAATAGGAAATATTTCTACTAAAATAAATGATTACAGATATTTCTTTAAAATACAGGACTTCCTTTGATTTAAGATATATATAAATCCTAAATAATATTCATAACATATTCATTTTTACATTGATATTTTATATTTAAATGCATCTAGCTAAGAATTTTGCTGAAACTTTTTGATACACCCATGACCATATTTAAATGCATCTAGCTAAGAATTTTGCTGAAACTTTTTGATACACCCATGACCATAACGAACTAAATGATTTTTTTCTTCAAAATAACAGAATAATTTGCCAAATAAATCATTCCTGCTTATCTGCTATTTTTAAAAGCAAAGCAAATATTTATTTAGATAAAAATTTTTGTCACTTTAGCACTCAGAGTATTTTTAAAGTAGTAAAAATGATTAGAACAATTTTGCTTTTTCTTTTTTTTTTTTTTTTATTTGACTTTTAACATATTTTTAAAGTAAGAACTTCTCTCTTTCATGAAAAATGCTATGCTAGATTTGCAAGGAAAGGTTGCTTTTCAATTTTTAAGTGCAGGGATAGATATTTATTGTGGTCAGCACATTTACTTAGCTATTTGACCTTTTTAAGAAAATAAAAAAGTGTTATTGTTATTGACCACTCATAAAAGACGCAATAAAAACCAAACGTGTGCACGCTTTTTAAATGTTATATTCAAAAAAAAAAATTTCTAAATCCTCATTTTCTTTTTTTTTTTTAGATTTGATAATAATATTTCAACACACAAGATCAATTTTTACATGAACGAATAATTCTAACACAAAAGCTATTAACATTCTTTTGCAATTGATTAAACACTTTTAATCTCTTCACATTTTTTTACTAGTTAATTAGAAACCACGATTAGAAATTGCTATGTTAACATACAATTTTTACCAGCATACAGATGGCATTGCAAGAAGAATTAAAATGTTTTAAGTATTTTTATTAAAGAATGAATTAAGCAAGATTGATAATAATAATCCCATCAAATAAATGGCTGTTTTGTGATTTTAATGCTGTTTTTTATTTGCTCTTTTTATTTTCTATTTTTTATCTATGCGAATTATAATATAATAGATAAAATAGATCATACAGCATTCCTTTATTTAGTTATGATATAAATTTAAGGAAAATTTGAAAAAAATGTGAAAAAAGTGAGAACTTTGAATGCAAATTGTATCTAAAGTGCAATAATAATTTTATCTCCCCGTGCAAATAAAATCATTATCATCATGTCCACACTTAAATAAATATCAGTGGTTTATAAAAGATTTTTATTTTTACCTTTCATTTACTTTCTAATACAAATGACAAAAAAATCACGTTAACTGGTATTTTACTGAAAAGCTTCAGACTGGGAAAAAAAATTAAAACACCGTACTGCATCACAAGTTTACATATTTCAAGCATGACTAAACTTAATTGTAAATTACTAAAATATAGGTTTAAAGAGTTTCATTAGCTTAAGTTACAAATTAATAGTTACCCTTATGCAGCCATTTTTCATTTATTTCACCACATGTTTTTTTTTTTTGCTATCTTGTTTATTTTATCAACACAAGAAAGTCTTGCAAAATCAATAAACAAAAAATATATTGACATACGTTGCACCGTTTAGCATCATATTAATTTATAAGGTTAAAGAAGATTAAAAAGTTCACCGCTATCATCAAGTTTGATAATTATATCTACCTTTGGGATTGCATTCCCTGATAGACGTGACAAAGATAAACCTACACCATGTAGATGCGGTGTTTAGGGTTCACTGCCATCAATTGGCAAGAGTTTATATTCTATCTTGTGGGTTCATAATCCCTGTTACAAACATATGAAAAATAACACAAACTGAACATGTTAACCTAAAACAGGACTCATGTTCCCATTCTACAAATCTTTTTAAACAAGAAAAAATATAGTGTCAATATAATGTAATAATGTACATGAGCAAACTAAATGTCATATTTAGATTCATGAAACTTCTTACTGAGTAAAATATTTTAGGCACGAAAGTAAATTTCAAAAAAATGTAGCAAAACTTAATAAAAAGTAATTGTCCATTTGTAGAAAAAATGCTATTTTAACTTTTATTTTAGAGTCCTCTCAAAGAAAATCAAGCAAAACCATAGAGACTTCAAAAAAGTGATGAATGAAAAGATAGTGAGTGGAGACATAAATGATTAGTAAAAATGTGTAACTCTTATTAGAAGTCATCATCATCATCATT
>JAUZNK010004230.1:0-16879 GCA_035046665.1 Euphysa ruthae | reverse complement strand
TTACAGTAGGCTTGTCAGCAATTATATAAAATATCACTCAAGAATTTTGGATTTAACTCAAAAAAGTGATATTCATGACTGTGATTCAAATCAATCTGTATTTAAATTTACTACAAGTGCATGAAAAACTATGTCCTCATAAAAATAAATAAATAGTTTCTCACTCGAGGAGGGAATGTATATTACAAAAAATATGTTCAAAGTGGGTACTTGTCTAAAGGTAGGGGCTTATCCAGGGACCTTTAGTTGAGGAGATCATGTAGTTATATTTTAAAAAACTTAAACTATATACATGCTTCTTTTAAACTGAATCCAAACACACATTTCATTGGTATAATAGTGTTCAATGAAGTTATGACTATATATCTAGCTTATATAACAAAAGATTATAATTCCAAAAGTGTAAGGATTAGCTGCATCAAAAATCAAACAATAATGCACTGGAACATTTATTGCCCTTTACAAACCCATTAAAACCCATTAACCTAATCAGAAATATTAAACAAATCATTGTAGCTTTTTATGGTAAGGGCAACAAAGTTTTTATAACAACATAAATAAAAAAACAAAGCACATATGATATGGAGGAAAAAAATACCTTTAAATTACCTTCATGGTTTATCTTACTGTGAGTGGCTTGGGGGAGTGCACCCACTACACACCAAAGCAGCTAAAGAGAGAAATTTTACATCACCACCTCAATCAAAGTATGCCACCTTGAAAGCTCAAAACTGCATAGACAATGTAAAAAGTAATCGAAAATGTGCAGTTATTTGCGAGTAACCAAAACATAATACTTCCTATTGTTTCCAACACCATGCATCACCAAAAATCTTGCGCACTTGTAAACATTATTGAAGTACTTGAGCATTTGCGAACATAATTTAATATCTTATTAAACTGAGATAAATGAGAGCATTTTAAAATAATATCCAAGTATTTTAATTCATAACAAGAATCAATCAAACAAAAACAAACTTCAAATAATTTTTTATTCTATCAAACTAGTAATTCTAATATTCTCTAGTAGTTCAAATGTGTAAAGATTAACCAATGAAAAATGAACAATTTTAAAACACGCATTTCATATTTTTCTGAGATAATGTAATGCACATTAAATTAATTTGTTGTGCAAGGAATGCTTGTGAAAAATCGGATTTATTTAGCCATAACCCTAGATGTATATCGACATAATACCAGTCACATGACCAGTATACCTACAAAATTTATTTCAGAACCTAGACTATATATAGTAAATTTTCATTCACACTTCATATAAGTTCATATAATTTACACTTAACAAATAGTATTGTAAACTTATACTTGCAAAATGTAGAAAATGAGATTATGTTGATTGGTTTGTTATTTTTATTTCTCATACCGCATTTATTTTACTACTACGTCAATACTTTTTTAATTGACTAGTGAAAAACATTTTTACCCATAAAAAATGGGTAAAATGCAATATTGCACATGGATAAGGTGGATTTTTGTATTTTGCAACTCAGTAGAACTCTGACAAGCCACTGTATATACACCAAAATCATCAACTATAGTAATTGTCAAAAAGTTAAAAGCAGGGTCTTTTAATCATTTGCCACAACTAACACATAAAATAACATTAGATATTTGATGAAAATTCTAAACAAGTCTTCATTTCTTTGATAGGACTGGTGATTAATTTAAAACATCGTAAGGCAACAAATTTATTTAATCAATATTTGCTACTCAACTATATTCCTTGGCTTTTAAAATGTAGGGTTCATATTTAGTTTTTTTGAAGATAGAAAGAGATCCATTCTTTTTAAGTATCACGCAAATGAAATATTAATACCACCTAGCATCACATCAAGATTAATACAAAGATTTTCAAAAACAAGATTTTATTTCCTGCTTCCCAATTGATTCTTTACCTGTTTGCTATTATGCGGCAAAACCATCAGTAATCTATAACAATACAATTTAAAAAGTGAATAAACATTCTTTTTTTTTAAGAAATCAAGCACATGTCCTGATAACATTTTTCCTGTCAATTATATAAATCTATGAAATTAATTGTAAGTATCTTGAGGAAACAGTTGAGAACTATATTTTCTTTTACTGCATTTTAAGTGTAGCACTTCACTTCCTATAAACATGAGGTATATGTAAGTTTTATGAGAGTACACTATGTCTTGTTTTACAGTTCCTTATTAAGAACTTTCTTTTAGCACACACAAAAAAAGATAGCTCTATTTACGGGGAATATTACTATATCTTTTGTTTATGGATAAGGAGATTTCAAATAAATAATATGATAACTTTCATGTTTGATTGATAGGGTAGATTAGGGTGGGCATAATGTTTTAAATACAATACTTCTATAGCAGATTTAATAATAAGGAACCCAGATTAGTCGCTATTATTAATATTATTAATATACTACATTATATTTTATCCTTAATTTGTATAAAAATATTTAGCAATCTATTTAATCATACATATAAAAGATTGTTGTTTCAATAAAATATTTCTTTTTTTTTTTTAATGTATATATATATATAGATAAATATATCACGAATTTGGGTTACAGGTCGAGGACAGACATATACCATCTAAACTCTGCTATAATATGTTTCCCAGGATTAGATGGTGGTTTCATCGTAAGCGCAGTCATCAATTGGGCTCAAACCACATACCTTTTCACTTTACTCTCCTTAGTTCAGCTCCTTAAACCACTGCACCACAGATCTACAAATAAATAAAATCACATTTAATGTAAAACTATGTTATATACTGGATTTGTCACCATATAGTTTATAGGCAAAAAAACAAAACACGAAAATACATTAACCATAAAAAAAATCAGCAAAAAGTGGCCTAAATTAACAGCTTAATCACTAAAATTTCCATTGAATAATAAATCTATCGAAAAAAAAATTTTTTTTTAATTTTAAATAACTTAACTGAAAAGAAATGAAATATTTCAACAAAATAATTAAATTCAATAAGGCTCAGAAATTAGGAATATAACAAACAATTTTGTAAAAACCTTAAGCCATTATAAAAACTACTACTAGCAGCCATTAGGCTCATTATCATAAATATTGTTATGAAAAAAAAACAGTCTATTATATCATTATGAAAACAATCATAATTCAAAAACAAAAAATAAATCTATTTAAATTGAGTAACCACAAAATAGTTTCCAAATAAAACAAAGTTGTTTTATTGTTAATCTCAAATTGCGCAAACTAAAACCCACATAATGAATTTTGCAATATCATATTACAATTTTTCATAACAAAAATTATTTGAAAATTATTGAAATAAACAACCCAACTAATTTGTAAGAATAATATGTATTAAAGTGAAAAAAGCTTTTTAGATTATGATCTATGTATGATACATAAAAGTATTAATGATTAATGTGCTTATCAATATTTCCTTATATACTTACTGACCTTGATTACAACATGACCTTCAAAACAAAATGATAATTCTACATATTAACAGTTGCACGCCATAGGCAAGATTCTAATGTATAAGCTATAGACCATTTTAAAGCAAAAAAAACGAAATCTCTCTTTATGCTATTGGCCATAACTTGTAATATTAAATTGTATGATAATGGCTCATTTTTTAGCTAATACCCTTGGCTTTTCCAAAAAAAAAAAAATAAATCATCACATCATACGTCACCTAAAAAAATCATAAATGTCATTTTTGGAACAACTGAATACAAATAAATGTATTTTTGAAATGTGCTATTGTTCCAGGCATATAATTAAATGCAAAAAGCCATAAGGGGCCATTCAAAAAGTATGTATGCCCTAAATTCATCAATTTTGACCCCACATTGTACACTTTAGTACGTTTCTGAGGTAACCCCAAGTGTACATACATTTTAAGTCATACACCTACTCCCCCTCCCCCTCAGAGCGTACATACTTTTTTAATGGCCCCTAAACATTTATCAAATTCTAAAAATCCAACTTTTTCAGGCTATTCAACATCAATTCCTGGCAAGATTGTTAATATTGGTAAATGATACATATTATCTCCAAGTACAGTATCCCTATTTACGAATTTGATAATATCAAAACCAGGAAGGAGTCTTTAGATATTTTAGAAATTGGAGCAGAACAAACACCATTATTTGAAGAAAAAGCAACGTTTTCATTTCCCTTATTTTCAGAGTCTGAAAGCCATAAAAATTTGACTCTGTTACCTCTCCATCACTAAAATAATTACTAAGGACATCCTTTTCATAGTTCAGATCAACGTCACTATCTTCTTGTAAGGTAATTTCACCTTCATTTCCATTTATCATAAATAAATCCAACGTATTTCCAACATATATTTTAACGTGGGGCCAACAAGTAGCTTCCAACTAGTTTATTTCAGAAGGACCCATGGATTTGGTTCTAGTGTACTTAGAGCTCCGATTTGAGCTTATGGTAAAGAAAACCAATGGTCTTTTAGGGGGATCGAACTCACACCACCATGGCAGAAACCAAAGTCTTAACCGCTCGACCAGACAACCATAAATTCATAAGATAATGAAGTTAAAGCCGATTGTGTTTTTTTGTCAGCCATTTTTTCCCAATGTTTTGGAACTTCCACAGCAGCCGAACCAGTTATAAATCTATGGCACTGAAAAAATTTTCCGAAACAAAATTTTAAAGACAATTCAATAAGATTGATCTCTAGTCCATTCAAAGTCGTTTTCAGGTCGAAAATTGCCTTTAAATTAAAAGCGGGCAAAAACCGTACTTGTCCAAAATTGGGTTATTTTTATTGCAACAAAATTTTCTGAATAATCTAATTCTGTGAATAGATATTTGAAAAAAAAGTAAAAAGTTAACAGAGAAAAAACTTAGAAAAAAAGGATATTTGATTTCTATATTTCTGAAATGAAATAAAAGCCATTTGCTACAAACTATAGTATTTTCAAAAATAAGCTCATTTTGCCAAAACAAAAAAAATTTTAACAGAATTCAAAACATGCACAATATTAAATAATTGTAAAAGAAACCATTGTAGCATATTTCACAAGATAGATATGTATAAAATATTTACTAGACTGAATTAAGACTGAAATAAATGACATTGGACAAAAACTACCACTGATGGTCATCAACATTTTATAACCAAACATTTGGATTTTGTTAACCAAGAAGTTAATCAAAGTTTTGATAGGAATGAATCCAGAAATTTGAAATTTTTGCATACTACCAAGGTATCAATCTAAAAGTTTCTTAAGTTTGCTTTGCCTTAGCATGGCCAGGTTGAAGTCCCTCTTTGCTCAGACCATATTTTAATCATCAGCTTTGGACAACATCCTAATCGGGCCCTCATAGAAGATTTCACATAACAACGTTATATAAAATTTCAAACCAGCACAATACATTTAACCCACCCCTCTAATGAAATTAGTCAATACTGGAATTTAGCTTCCCTAAAAACTTTCAAAACATTTCTTTTTGAAAATTCCAATCCTCTCCGGTCAGAAAGCGAAGCCAAACATGTTATTTTCTGACATATTAAATAAAACCTGTAAGAGACCACATACCTATTAAAGCTGCCAAGATTATTGGCCTTGGTTTGCAAGTAAGTCATGGTAAAACCTTACACATATTGCCTTACTCTGTAACAAGGACTGACACTAGCTTGACTCTTCTACACATAACAACCAAAATGGATGAACATTTTATAGCTACTCTTAATCTTTTTAAAGCTACTGGCACTGATGAAATTTTAGTCATAGTGCAAAAGCGCTCTCCAGAACTTTCTCTGATTTTCTGCAAGTTGTATGAGTTTATCTCTGAATCCTTCTTGCTGGAAGTCAGCATCTGCTTTCCCAAATTCTGGAGAGCGATCTGATACTCACAATTACCGTCCTCTTTGTTCTCATTATGAGGGAAGACAAACTATGCTTTTGATAATGTTGAAACGGTAATTGATTTGGAAGATGATGAGAAGTGTTGGTATCACTAAACGCTTTAAAAACAAAAACAATACTTTCCTTTCATCTGTGCTGAATGGTGCATAACTCACTAAATCTATACAGATTTAATTATTAGGTCTAATGTTCTCAACTAACTTCTCTTGGAATTCTTACAATGAATCAATTGCAAAATCTGCTGCCACGAAGGTTAGATTTCTATTTCGGGTGAGGTACTTAAGACTTTCTCAAGGATCACAAGGCTGCCATCTGATACTCATCCCTTAATGGCACAAATTCTTGAAATTCACAAAAACTTTTATAAAGTTTCTTACGATATAGTGGTTGCTTGTGGAACTCTCTCCCATCTGATTGCTTTCCTGAAAAACTGAGTATTCGCTGTTGTTATTGCAGGCCCTTACTGCCCTGGTTAAAGGTTCCACAGCAAAATTAGTTTGATTAAATTTTTATATCAAATTAACAGCAGTTCAAATGATTTTGCTATAACGTTTACCTAAAGTCTACTTTTAATATATATATATGATCCGATGAGTCTTAAGGCTCTAGACACAACAATAAACCCTCTTTGCAACTCATAATAATAAATTAACTAACAAAGTTAAAAAATACCATTTACAATCTCCAAGACTATATTCAGCTTGCATCAATATTATTAACACTTATTAATAGCATAACTGATTTAAATGGGCCAAATACAAATCTCACATAAAAAAAATCTTGTTAAACTTCTGATATAACAAAGATTTCTAAAAAAATAATACATCTATTGAATTCACTCTAGTTTAGATTAAAGCATCTGCTAGATTTGATATGCCTGTTATGAGCTTTCACAGAAAACCTATCACGAAATAAATTCCTTTTCTTTTCTTTTTTTTTAAAAAAAAAACCCTTCGTAGTGATTTATTTTTACAGGAAGTAACCTAGCGCTTATGTTGCCTTATGTTGTGATGGCTGGAAAATTACATTAGGTAGCTTTTTGATTGAATAGAGTTGGCTTCCCCCTGGGGTTTTGTTGATAGGAAGGACATCTGGGCAGTAAAATCAACTTGGTCCAATACCAAATCACATACAGAGCCTGTGTCCGACCCCTAATATTTGGAAAAGTTTAAGATATAAACAAACAATATGTAAAAGAAAAATTTTGACACTTGCTCAAAGCAATGGATGCCATATATATTCTTAACTATTAAATAATTGATACCTTGAGAACTTTCATCAAAAAATCATATCTTATAGCAGCCGTCTTGAAAGTAAATGATTAATTTACTGAAAATTCTGACAAGACTTTAAAACTTGTAATAAATAAAAATAAATAAATCAAAATAAATATTTTATGTCTTAAACTCAATATTTTAATTTACTTTAACCTGATTTTTGTATTAAGCCAAAAAAATTTTCTGAGCTCCAATGTAATAATTTTCTAAGGTGTTGTAAATAACTATTTTCTTGTTCTAAGTTGTTTTTATCTAGAAGTATACTATATTTTGGTTTTATGCTATTATATTCCATATTTTCACATTACTGTCACTTATTTATGAGTACTGCACAGTTTCACATATCTCATTAATAATATTTGAGACATTAACATGCAACTGAACATCTGGATATTTGTATTGAGACTTTATCGCGCCACTCAAACGTTGAATTATAGACTAATTGAATACCTAATAAATGCTATGACACCAATCCAAAAAGAATTAGTTGATTTTGGAACATTGAGCCTTCCAAATCATTGGAAATTCAATTTGAGAACCCAAAGAATCTGACAAAAAAAATCGTTATTAACAAGCTTTTCTAGATTTCAATAAAAACGAAAATCAAAATATAAATTAAATTTTAAAATAATTCGTAATTTTTGCAGAAGGATAAAATGTTATAAATATTTAAAAAGTAAAGGACTCGATCAGACAATAAATTCAGTGAAACAAGAACATGTGTCAAATTTGCTCCAAGCTATACCACTTAAACAAAACAGTTATATAATTAAGAACTTTGCTGATCCTTTTAGGGTACTTGGTTTTACCAACAACTCGCTTACCACTGGTTTAATTTCACCACAAAAATTTCATTTCATCTCAGATGTTATGCCTTTCCCACTGGCACCACACACATAATCAAGTCGCAGCCCAGTTCTCTTTTTATTCGTATCTCCTACCACTTTTTGAGAATTTCTTCAAACCCTCCTTTTTATTTCCACCACTGGTTGTCAGAGTGGCACAATACAATCATGGTACTCAGTCAGAAAACAAAACTCTTGCTTAATAGGTTTACCAGTGTTGGGAACTGTGTAAAGGTACACCATTTTATAGACTAAAAAACAATTTTTTGCAAAAAATTTAGCCAGCAAAACAGCATTTCTATGTTTAAATTCACAGTCATAAGCTCCTTAATTTACATTTAGAAAATAATCATTAAAACTTAAGTTAATATTTACCAAATTTGTGGGAAAATCAACCAGGGTTCCCCATTTGAAGCTTTTTGAATTTAATATGGAAAAGGCACTTGGCAGTAAAATGATATTATGTGATGCTAGCTGATAATAAATTGCTTGTGATTTACAAGCTGACTGCTACCTGAAGATTCCAGGAAGCAGTCCTTTGTTGCAAAACCACTGTCAGATGATCATTTTTAGCCAAAATATGGTCAATTCTATGTTAAGGTCAACTCTTGGGCTATAACGCCATGCACTATAGCTTCTCAAAAATGAAAAAATTTGGGATAATTTTCTACATACCTTCTTTAACTTAAAACCCTGGGAAGGAATAAGACAAATGTTGTTTTGGACAAAAATGGACTTGTTTTATTACTAAGCTCAAATTTTACCTTTTAATAACAATGGTTGAAATTTTATTTCCTAGAGCCTAGAACTCTAGAAAAATATTTTCAGTATGTATGTTTGTCACAAAATAATGCGAAAAAGTCAATTCAATAGAGTCAATGATAAGATAAATTTAACCAACTGATATTCATTTCAAGCTAGCTTATATGTAAAGGTTCCCGAAAATTATTTTTTTGAAAAGTAGTTTCTAGTCCCTAAAATTCATGTGATGGACATAAACATAAATTGTACATCCATCACGAACGTCCGTCATATAAGCTGGTTTCTAGTTTTAGTCAAACAATAATAATTTATTTTCCAGAACAATCCCACAAAAAAAATTTATATTTATAATTACACAATTATTTTATAAAAATATTAATATTAAAAAAGTTATTTTTTAAAAAAGACAATTACGGTTGAATTGGATGGAGCCACTTATACAGAAAAACAGGCCAAATGAGTGAGACCATTTGATAGCTCTTGACAAAATCCTATAAAGTTCATGCATAAAGTTTAAATAAAAATAACCAGACAAAAAAAAAAAAAAAAAAGGAAAAGAAAAGAATTTTAGTCAGAAAAACTTAAAACAAAAGAATGAAGAGAGACTTTAAGAACAATTTTTTTGAATTGATACATGCCGTTTTAAATGGAGAAAGTAGGGAGTTGGATTTACAATTTTTAAATTTTCAAATTCATATAAAAAAGAAAAGAGATTTATTGATTATATCATAATTTGGGCCCAAACCCCTCAAAATTGGAATTTTTTTGAATTTCTTTTTCCTATTGTTGAAAATACTCTAAAAAAATAATTTTCTTACTTTCATTCTCAATTTTTCAAAGATAAAACCAAGGTTTCATTCTAAAATAAAAAATACTTCTATATTAACTATGAAAAAGTAATAGACTAAAACATACTTTAATACTCTTGCAGCAAATGTATAGTTTCAAAAGCAAGTGCTTAGATGGGCAGGTTCAATAAAATCAATCATGAACATTTAGAAGGTAAAAAAACAACAAAAATATTAGTAGAATAACTTGACACTGTTATTTACACAGCAAGTTAGGTATGTTTGTCTTTTACCTCCTTGTTGACTAAGTAAAGATATTATGATGGCCCCCATAAGATTCACGGTTAATTTGAAACAGACTCACTATATTTTTTCTCCTCAAAAAAATAAATACATCTCAAACATAAATAAGCTAAAATTTTAAAACAGAAACCATTAAATAAACAAGGTTTAGATAATGCCATAGTTTCCATATAGTTTATTTGTAAAAATATCAAGGAAATGTAATGTTGACAGAATTAATTCCTGATTCACACAAAATAACAAAAGCATTTATTTTTTTGATTTACGTTTTAGCATATGTATGATAATGCTTTTTTTTTAATCAAAATTACTACTCAATTCAATTCAATGACATTTATTTCCTACAAAATTTCAAAATACAGTAAAGATTATAATGAATAAGCTTTAATGACTATAAAACTCTTGACTATAATGCTAAAGGCTCTAAAGCCTTAGATTCTAGTAATAATATTCAAAATATCTCCACAATATATTTACAAATATAATATTTATATATTTATAATATTTACCAAAATTTCATCATAATTGAAGCACAAGTTTTTTGGGAAAAATTTAAAACAGAAAAATTTTGGGCGTCTCTCGCCCAAAAATTGGTAACGATACCTGACATCCCTAAAATTAAACTTTATACAGTCGTATTTGTGCTGCCTTTTTATTTTAATTTTTAACTTGATATAATTTGTATGATATTAATAAATGATACTTTTTAATTATTGTACACTAAATACAGATGTAATTCAAACTGAAAAGGAAAGAAAATACACTTAGAGTATAAGCCAAGACTTTTCTTAATCTTTGCCAGAAGATTTGCCACTAGGAGTCTTGCTACTAGAAAATTTGCTGCTAAAAAACTTACTGTCACAAGATTTACTGTTCGGAGATTTGCTGCTAAGTGATAGCTAAGAGATTTACTGACAGGAAAACACTATGGGAAGTCAAGACAGATCATGCTATGAAATAAATAAAAGAAAAAATAAGAGAACTCATTCGAGTCAAATAAGAAAACCCTCAAAGCCTTCTAGCATTATAGACACAAAGAGCAGGGAAAAATTCTATAATCACAAGAAATGCTAATCAACTAAAGGAAATTATCAATAACCATGGAAGTAGAATCAAAATAAAATTTCTATATTATTATTGGAAATAGAAAATGCTATCCATGAACTGCTGATGCAGAAACTAACAGATGATCCACTTTTCAATGAAAAATGGATAGAAGATATTGGCCTTTCAGTTGATGAATGCACAAGTGATATCAATAATTATCTCCTTATGAGAAAAGATGAAACTCCATCTGAAGTAATGGCCAAAGAATCATTAGTTAACAGCTACTTATCAAATACTTAACTTAACAAATCTACTTAAAAAATCTTGATAAAAAAGACGGTAGCTGTAATGAGTCATTTTTGGCAAATAGACAAATGACAGGAGGAAATCCCATCCACAATGATGACTTTAATTAACTTATGAATTCTTCTACACAAATAGCGACTGTGTCACTGCTCTTGATTTGTATATTAGTGATCTATTGAGACAAACAATGGTTACAAGACAGAATATTGACATCAAAGAAAGCATACCTTCTTGGATTTGACATATTAAACATAGTACACATTGAAGACCTCTCAGTTTAAAACTTAGAAAATAAAGGAAAAGATTTCATCGTTGAAAAGACAATGACGAAAAAACCAGTTTTTGAGTTTAAAAAATTTTCAGGGTGAAGCAAACTTTTGCGTTTCGTAGCGTAGGTTAAATAATTTCTAAGCAACGCATATCTAAGCTAATATGACTGGTTTCCTTCATACCAAAGAAGAAGATGAAACTTCTACAGCCATTTGTATATTGGTACATCATGAGAAATACTCTGAAGATATCAAATGCTTGAAAAATAAAACCTGTTTGATCCTAGCTAGCTTAATCCAGCTGACACCATATATTAGCAAAGATGAAAATGTATGATGGAGTACTGAAGTATTACCATGACCAAACACATTTTGTCACAGAATACACTCTATCCATCACTAGACAGAAATATTGGATACTGGCAAGAAGGACAACATAATCAATTAAAAGAAAATGTACATATGAAACACTGTATGAGAAGTTCAATTCACCTGCATCACCCCACTTTGATGGAGTACAGGAGAGAATGGTCAGAACTGCCCTTTATGCAATCAATAATGATAGAGTGCTTACCATTTACATAAATGATTACTGTATTTACTGAAGTCAAAAACATGGTAAATGGACGATCACTAAAGTATATATTATAAGACATCAAAGATCTAGAGCCTTTGACACATAAGCATTTTTTAATTGGAAGAGAGTTTTTGAATATACCGCATATTCATGAGTTTTATGATAAGGATTTGAACAGTCTAAAACTATGATGGTAGTTGTAACGACTTCCTGGTCATTTTGGACAAGATGGTTGAATGAATATCTAACAATAATTAATATAAAATCAAAATGGACTATGAAAATGGATCAAGTCAATGTGGGTGACATAGTTCTTCTTAAAGAAGATAATTCCAAGTGACACCAAAGCAACTTGGGCCAGTTATGGAAGTCTGCCCTAGAGATGATGTAGTTGCCTGTAGACTGTTGTGAACTGTTTTTGAGATAGATAACAAAATGGACGATAATAGGTGAATTTATAGGACAATGTCAGCTTTGCTAAACATCCATAAAAATACAATTAGATTTATTTTTTTGTATAGAAATTATTGCATAAAAATAGGCATCATCAGCATAGTAAGCTGAAACTTGAAAAATTATTGAATTTAATCAAAAACAATAATTTGATGAAATATTAACTGCATAAAAAGAAAATTGGAGAAAATATACTTAGTAGTAAAAATATACTGAATAAAAAGTGTGCTCTAAAACTATACTTATAACAACCAAACCGTATTTATAATAATAAATATTGATTTTTGAGGCAAAAACTTGATTTCAGTAGTTTTCTCTTTAACTTCCTTCAGAGTTAAAGTCTCCTATATAAACGCCATGCACTGTAGCTTCTCAAAAATGTCAAATTTTTGGATAAGTTTCTAACATACCATCTTTAACTTATTTAAAACCTTTGGAAGGAATAAGAAAAATGCTGCTTTAGATAAAATGGTTTATCACTAACATCAGAATTTTACATTTAGATACCAATAATGGTTCAAATTTTATTGTATGTCCATCACATAAGTTGTTTTCTAGTTTTAATCAATCAATCAATAATATATTTTCCAAAACAATCCTTCAACAAAAATTTTATATTTATAATTATACAATTATTTTATAAAAAAATATTAATATCAAAAAAAATTACTAAAAAAAAAAAATTGTAGCGGTTGAATTAGACGGAGCCACTCATACAGAAAAACATGCCAAAGGAGTGACACCATTTGATAGTTCTTGACAAAATCCTTTAAAGTTCATACGTAGTGTTAATAAAAATAACTAGACAAAATCAAAAAAAAAAAAAAGACTTTAATGGCAATTTGACCTAAAACATAGTAAACAAAATAAGCACCTCTAGGAGGGGAGTGTCCTGGCGCAAGTGACAAATTCTTGTGAATGCATCGGGCCAAGAAAATAGTTCAAATGATGATAATTGTTAGGTTTTAGTTATTTTTATTTGATTTTATCATATTTTTTGTGACCACTGAAAATTTTCGAAAACGTTATTGTGATTACATGCATAAGAGTAGAAAAGTCAGCGATGAATTTTTGGGTTAGCCCCAGAAAATGATAAAGGCTAAAGGTCAATTCCATTTTGAAGGACGTAACAATTTGAAATTAATATACTCTATATTTAGCACAGTTTTAAAATACATTCAAAATTATTTAAATGTTAATTATTAATAGCAAATGACCAAAACAAATCAAATTCTTTTTTTTTTTTTTTTAAACTAACAATATGGATACAAAATCAGGACCAGAAGTACCGTGACGGCAATTTTCGAAACTAAAAGTGACGCCAATACGAGCTTTGTTGCTTGACAGACTATTGTGAGCAGAGTAACTGTCACGCTCTAACACGAAAATTAAGATTATTATAATACGAAAAAAAATTGCTACTGAACGATGTGGCGCTGCGGTTGCCCTTAACTCAAGCGACGCCAGAGTTTACGTTTATTGAGCCGCTATTAGAATCACAACTGCCCACTGGTTTGTCAAGCGTGTAGAACTGACACCCGCTGCAACAAACTTCACGATATACCGTATGGTGAAAGAGAAATCTCTATACACTATGGACAGGACTCTCTTCTACCATCAATAAGAGACGGTCACGACTCAGTTTAAAATTAAGGATATCTGGAGCGGTCCTCTGCCTAGTTATGCAATTGTAGCTATTTTGTGTGCAACGGTATTTGAAGGGGACATAACTCAGAAACCCTACAAATTTGCAAATTATGAACTGATTCGGCTACAGCCGATTGTTGTCTCAAAATAGGTACCTGAGATCGCCTACCAGCCAATCTTAAACGGACTAGGTATGTCAACAACCTCGTAGCTCGAAAATTAGACCGCAAAAACATTCTTTGCGCTGACGAGTTTCCAGATCTTGCGAAGTAAGATGGAGTAGTATAATGGCGTCTTGGATTTTTCAAGATTTATCGAGCTGGAAATGAATTATCCTTGATTATCTTATCAATCAGTGATTTTTTTTTTTCTTTCTTTCTTTCTTGGTTTGCTGCTGCACTTGTTCCGCCCATGTTTTCGGTTGCCGCAACTCCATGTCAACGAAATAAAGTTAGCTAGTTAAAAGAACACGAAGAGTTGAAAAAAAGATATGGAAGAGTGACAGTGAGCTTATTATCTTTGGTGACTCAATTGCTAAAGGTGTGAAGAGCACTCGATTCAAAAACAAAATTCAATCGATTGCTATTCACTGTGGCACAAATAATTTGAGCGATCATTCTTTGGAAAATCGAATATGGTTTTTGGAGATTTGTATGTATGGTCGTAGAAAACACCCTTCCATCAATTTGATTGTTTCTGCTATTCTTCCTCGTGTTGGTCAATTTTTCACTGGTCGAGTGGCTCATTTCGAATGTACATATCGGTGTTATGTACATTCGTTGATGACTCGAATTGGCTTGATAAAGTTGGCAACATTCAGGAAGAATTGTTTTGGATCGATAGCCTACATCTCAATGAACAACATAGCCCTAAATTGGCAATGGAATTTAAACATGCGCTTTACCTCAATAGGATTGCAGGCAGGAATTATTCTTTAAGTCATGCCAGCCATCTTGGTGTGTTGGGGAGGAGAAAATGGGCTGTTGTCAAAAAAAACAATATCCTATTGTGGACTTCCTGCTGGATACTCTTCCACATCTGTTGGTGACAGTCATGTTTTTCTTATGCCGAGGCCCACTTTTTCTAAGTCATGTCAATTTCGTGCGAAGAAGTTTAGCTGGGTACGTAATGTTGCGAGCTATCCCAAGAGGAAAGCAAGCAATTTTCGTGATCGGGGCGATTTGCTTGTACTTGTGGGTGGCTGTGAGGAGGATGTGGGCATAATCATGTGGAAGCCTATCCCTGTGGCTACAATTCGTTCTTTGTCAGTTTCCTCCATTGTAAGTTTGGCCATTGTCATCCCTAATTTTTTCCATAAATTTTTTGTGGATATTGGGTGATAGTGGGTATTCTTGCATGGGTGGGAAGTGGAATTGAGCCAGTTGGACGCTTGTTTTGGGCATTAGCAAAACTTTTACAAATGTTACTTGCTGAGATCCTTTTGAGACTTTTCATTTTTTCAACAAATTATTTTATACCCATACTTTTATATACTTTACTGAACTCAAATTTTTATATTAATTTTATCAAATTTTTATTTATATATTCTTGTTTTTACTAGATTCTTCATTGAAATCTATATTAATATTAATTAGTTCATTTTTAATTTATATCTAACGAATCTAAAGTGTTTTACCCTCAGAAATTTATTTATGTTTGCACTTATATACTTACCTACAATGATAATTTTTTTTCAATCTAATCAAAAAGAATGTGTTAACTTTGTCAATGAGAAATACACGAAATCTGCGTATTTCAATCAAAATGATGCCATTTTAAACTCATAAAACATTTTTAACTATTGAAGAAAAACACCATTTGGAAACACAGAACTTTGTTTTATTAGTTCCAATCATGATTGTTTCTTTGAAATGGCTGTTTAAACTTAAATTAAAATTTTGGAATCATTTTTTGATAGTGCTATCCTTAGTTTATTATTGTAAACAGCTGATTTACTATTTTTACATTGATACTAGATCTGTTTACTCCCTGACTTTTTTGAAGTGCATTGATCAGATGTGTCTGCTACAATCACATCTAAATACCTATATTTATGAAACTCAAAAAAATAATAATGAATTAAAACATAAATATAAAGTGAAAAAATCATTTCATCATCATTTCACTATTTTTGACTTTGTTTTTTATGTGTTGGGCATTTCTATTCTCAATGTTCTTTTCATTGCATTAATACAATTTTACTTTAAATATGTTTTTTTTTTAAATTTATATTTTTAGGTAAGTTTTATTTTATTACCCTAGTACTTATATTTTTTAACATAGGAAATTTTTAATTTAGGTCTTTTAAAATAGTCAAAATGATCTGTTAAGTAATCAGATTAATGCCTCTGCAAAATCTCTCACTCACTTAATTTATAAAAATTTCTACAGAAAAATTCTTCAAAACAACTGGTACATTAAATTACAATTTTTCTTAAACTTCTTATATTAACATTTTCTGGTGACTTTGAGTCTAATCCTGGACCTGCAAAATATGATACCTTAATTCCCTTAATTTTCACGCCCTTTATATTTTCGCTCCCTCAAATTTTCGCTCCCCAAATTTTCGCGCACCTCCTAAAAATGGCTTTTCGCGCACCCGTTAGTTTGATGAATTTTTCAATGGCGTTTTTCATGAAAATTCTTATGATGGAAGAGACGAAATAAGGTAAAACTCAATTATTTTTCTGCTATTTGTTCTATTTACTTAAAAAAAGTTAA
>JAUZNK010004228.1:0-10525 GCA_035046665.1 Euphysa ruthae | reverse complement strand
ATTTTGTATTTATTTATTTATATGTACATATCATACAGATATATCATATGTATACAATCAATCAAAATAACACAATAACATTTTTAAACATAAGATCAATGAAACATTTTTTACCCCTCTTGAAATATTTCGCAGACCCAATATATATAGACTATATTTCTGTAAAAAAAAACACATTTTTTCTTTCTTTTTCCTCTTTTTAAAATATACCCTTTTTTTTTTTTTTTTACTATGCTTCAGCTGAACCAATCTCTATGTTTTTGTGTGTGATGCATAACGGGTCCACAATGTTGTGACCGAAAATTTTTGTATCTATCCTTGCCATCTTTTATTTTTATATCTTAAAATTTATTTTTATTTTTTTGTTGTTTGTGGCAGAATAAATACTTACTTACATACTTACTTACTTACTTGCTTGCTTGCTTGCTTGCATGCTTACTTGCTTGCTTACTTGCTTGCTTCTTTGTTTGCTTGTTTGCTTGCTTGCTTGCTTCTTTGTTTGCTTGTTTGCTTGCTTGCTTGCTTATTTATTTGCTTGCTTGCTTACTTGTTTGCTGGTTCGACCGCTCGCTCGCTCACTCACTCGCCCACTAATCTACCCACGCACTCACGGAAGTACTTACATGCTTACTTGCTCGCTTACTCGCTCGCTCGCTTGCTTGTTTGCTTACTTTTTAACAAACCTCTTAAGCGAAAAAAATAATAATAACATTAAAACCAAAGCAACTACAAAGTTACATAGATTGCCATTCGTTTAATCACTTCATTTGTGAGGTGAAAAGAAGACTCTTATTTTTTATTCTTTTGAAAATCTAAATTTCGTGGTTACCGAATCTTCAACTTTTCTGTTTTACACCAGTTTGTTTCCCCTAAACAAAATGTTTGTAATATAAATAAAAAGTTTTACATTTAACATAATTTTACTTTGAATATCATAACCCCCTAACCCCCAATTCAAATCAAAAGAATTAGGCTTTTATAAAACCAAATTTAATATTAACATAAATGTCGATTCTGTACAACTGAATGAAAGAATAAAATAATAAATATATATATATAATAAATATCTTTGTTAAGATAACAATAATATATCTATGTTTGAAAAAAACATAGTAGATATATTATTATATTATTATAAGTATTTACTTGTAAATCTCTTTTAAAATAATGCTATTCGAAGTGTTCTGAACAGATATAAAAACTGCTATCTTTTTTGTAAGATCACCTTCACGACGTATGTTAACAATCCATTTTTGTCGAAGCAAATCATGCTTATGAGAGGGTATTTTGTGAGAACTTAAATTTGGATTACTTGTTGGTCGATTTTGGCATCCAAAAACAGAATAATTAACCATTTTTGGCTTAAGCTTGTAAAGAATACAAACTTTTATTGATCACACACGCTACTTCAGTACAGGAGAAATGTTGTTTTCGAACGCTGTTACGTCACAGTTCTTTCTAAATCTTTGTCTTCTTAAAACGTTTTGCTGTTCGGTTTTACGGCTGAAAAATTCTAGTATTTACGAACAGAAAAAAATATTTATAATTTTCGTTGAGAATTAAGTGAATACTTTCAGTTATTATTATTTGAAGAAGACTCCCTTAACATGTCTACCGCACCAGAAATTTTAGCCTATGCTTGATGAAAAAAGTTAGGTGAAACTGTTCTGGTCTTCGCTTTTAATTAAAAATAATAAAAAATAAAATAAAAATACTGTTTTATGATTTTTCGAAAGGTTTTCATTACTTACCCCAGCGTGAGTAGAATATCAACAACTATAGTAACTTTACTTTTAATTTTGGTCCAAATTGGTCCTAGAAATTGTATTTGTGAATTTGGTTTGGTGAATTTGGTTTGGTGAATTTGGTTGGTGAATTTGGTTTGGTGAACTTGGTTTGGTGAATTTGGTTTGGTGAATTTGGTTTGGTGAATTTGGTTTGGTGAATTTGGCTGCTAAACTGCTCCAAAATAAAAGTTTTTTATCGAATTTTCAAGACCTTTGCTATGAGATTTTATGTGAAGTTTATGAAACAGACACAATGACTTAACTTAATTTGGTATCTGTGGAAATATCTTTTTAGGGAGATTTTATCTAAAATTTAGAAGCATGAGCCTTTTTTATATAATAAAATAAAATCAATTCTAAAAGTAATAAGAGCAGCCTTTGTAAGGGGTTGATTAAATCACTCTTGCTTTTGTTGTAAATAGATTTCTCCTACAAATGTCTACTTCTTCCTCTATGCTTGATTTGTAATAAAATGTAAAACGACAAATCTTTCAACTAAAACAATTTTTAACCGGTCGAATGTCATCAGATTTTCCATGAGAGAAGTAAAAGTGTCAGGAACTTCCTCGTAACTTTTGCCTTTGCCGAGTTCTCCAAGCAATCTTTTTCTCCCTTCCACTAACTGAGAATACGTTATCACACACTGTAAAACTGAAAAAGTGACAAAGCTATTGAATTATCTTCTCCCAATACTGCTCATATCTCATGAATTGGTAAATATCTAGTTTTAGAACTGCCAAAAGTTTCCCATACTTCTGAACCGTCCAACTTGAGAAAAAGAGAGATGGCAATTGCTAAAATATCTGTGTCAACCGTTCTCACCATTACTTTCTTTAGCTGGTGCTTGGCGGAATCGAGTACGTGTAGAAATATCTTAGTATCAGCTTCCAGTACATAAGAAATAAAAACCGTGAAAACAGATAAACTTCGTTTTTAAGCCTCAATATTTATAATTCTGACTTTGAACCTTTCCTTTCAATAAGGGTACTGAAAAGTGGAGACTTATATCGCTTTATAGGATCCTCTGACTCTGTAATGGTTTGTGCAGTGCTTACGACGGATATGCCACCAATATCCCTCGTATCAAGCACCATTAAATCTTCACTTTCATCTAGAAACGGATTTCCATACTCATCTATAACTATTACAAGGTTCCAAACATTTCGATAAAACCGAGCCTGATGAGCTTTTGTTCGCTGATGATGAACGATATTATGGTTTGATAATTAACTATATTTCTGATGTAGCTGTTAGATTACAGATGTCAAACTTATTTAATATACGTGTAACATTCGGTCCAGATGTTGTCCATCTATGTTGTCTATCTATCTATCTTAGGTAGAAGATTTGAAATCCATAACCCCAGTTGTTATCCATTATCCCAATTGCTCCACCATCTCCCTTAATTAATTTATTTTGCTCGTGAGTTTGATCAGTTGACAAAGCAGAAAATAATCGGGAAGTTTATTTTATTACAAAGTTGTCTTTCATATATTCTTCACATGCACCGGGATTTGACTAGTTTAATGATACCAAGTCACGAATATGAACGGGAAGCCATCTTGAGTAGCGGGTGTAATACGAAGCAAAGAGCCACACGGAACTAGTTTTGGAAGCATCTGAACGTATAACTTGAAATTACCTTCCCTTATAGAGCGAACAAACACCAGAATTAACAGTTCGAATGTCATAATGTAGTATCAGTAATTAAAAGTTGGGGACTTCTGTCTTATTGAGAGCAAAGTTTGAAAATCATAACTATTCCTCGTGTTATTGTAAGCTTTCTGGACCAACAGATGAAGAGCGCACGCAGCTGCGTAAAAGGTAATTCTAACCCTTTAAGGTCCATAATTATTCCAAAAAAATCAAGTGATTTCGTATTTAATAAACATATTTTCTGAAAACTGTATAAATGACCTTCACAGTATCAAAATATCTTACTATGGCAATAGCTGTTGAAGCTGTGAAAAATATCAGAAATCAAATTTCGACTCTATTTTTCGCGCTTTAGAATGGCCTGAATATTAGGGAATCAAAATCAGAAATCAAAACTGCTCAATTTGTTTTTTTGTTAATGGTTGACCGACCATTACAGCTTTAAAATTTTTAAGCTTTTTTCTAAAACACAGAGCTTAAATCAAAATAAACCGATCAAACTTAGTGTTTTGGGTTTATACATACTTCAAGACTGTGAGAGAGTGAAAAAGTTATATTTAATGTGGGGAACCATCAAATTGGCGAGACAATATTACCAGATGGGTTCAAGAAGTGGGTTTTGGAGTACTTAGAACGCCCAATTGCGCCTAAGAAATTCGCTCAACCAAACAACCCGACCAAATTGAGCTAGGGTTGCAATACACAATGGCAATAAGTTTTGCTAAGAAACTCAGAGATAACATGGAAAGTCGATTTTCGCCAGAGGTGGGAGTCGAACTCGTGAACATTCGTTCCGTAGTCAAACATCCTACCACTCTGCCAACACCGCTAAATACTTTTGACTGTAAATACTTTTCACATCTGTAAATACTTTTTCACATCGCTAAATATTTGTCAATCAATAGTGAAAATTTCAGTTAAATCCTATTTAGTAGATAGCTGTTTAGTTATCTGCTCTAGGAAGTTCGTTTCCGGGCCCCGAAAGGGTTAATATTCTATATTTAATGGCCCGTTCCATGAAGCTAATAAATTTTGCTTTTGCAGAAGAATTGGTAAAATCGAATATAATATCAGACATTTTTGTAATGATTTGAAGTTTGGTAATATGTTTGTAGATCTGTTCCTATTACTATTATACAGATTTATTCTTTATGAATTTATTTATTTGTTATGGACAATATATAAAAGTTAAATCGTAACTCGTGTGCATGCCGGGTGCGTGTGACTTGTTTTCCTCCTAGAAAAGAATCAGTAACGCCTGTATTAGTAATGACTGACTCAACCAAAACTGTAGTCCATCCACAACTGTCTAGTCATTTCCCAATACAATTCATGTATGAAAACCTCCCAACACTGTATTTTCTTCTCCAGTGCGTAGAGTGGTTGATCAAAAGTGATACATGGGGTGTGACCAGGATTAGCATGCTGGATTGATTTTGCTCTTAATTTATCAAAGAAATTTGTATAAAGCGCGTGACAATACTGGATTTGTCAAAGAAGCTATATATATGCGTGTGATAAGCTTGAATTTATCAAAAAAGCTGTTTATATAGCGCGGGATAAGCCTGGATTTATCAAAGTTGTGTAAAACGCGTGAAAAACCTCAATTTATCAAAGAAACTGTGTATATAGCGCGGGATAAGCCTGAATTTATCAAAGAAGTTATGTATACAGCGCGTGATAAGCCTGAACTCATCAAAGAGACTGTGTATATAGCGCGTGATAAGCCTGAAGTTTTTAATTGCACTATATATTTATTACTATTTTTATCGCCAATCACCTACTTATCAATGTTTGTAGTTGATTGGAATTTCAGTATAATGGCTGTTTTAATTTTTAGTACAAGGTAATCATCAATCTACATAAATGGTGTTATAAGGAAACCATGAACCATGACTAACATTTTATAAAAAAAAATTCTCATATACGCATTGTGTTCTAGTTTTCGAAACATATTTTCTTTCTCTTTTTAAATACATTTAAATGATAAATACATCACATAATTTTTACAAAAATATCCGCAATATGAAAAAATGCTTCAGAAATTCAAGTAAAAGGCAACTTGGACCAAGGAGTTTCCGCTTACTGCATTCTCCATTGCTTTGTGCTCAACACGTGTTTAATTTGAAACTAATTTTTGATTATATCCATTTTAGTTGAGTCGCGATTTTTTAAAAGTATCAACAAACTAGAAAAACTGCCTGTTGGCAAAGTTTTTTTGTTATTGAATTTTTTTTTATTTAAAGAACAGGGAAGACATTTAAAATTGTGTTTTATTCAAGTTCTTTTTTAGCTTTTCGTTAGAAGATTATACTATGATTGAGAGCATGGACACAATGTTTATGGGTAAAAAGCACTGGAAAATGTCTGGGCTGCTCCCTGAAACGAATACTTCCCAAACACATCTCCTTTCACAATACATAAGAAAATATAAAAAGTAAATCAAATAAATTAATTTGAGTTCGGAACCTATTTAAAACATCAATGTTTAAAAAAATTCTTTTTACAATTAAAACCAACAATTAAATACATACTATGAAAACTACGTTGATGAAAATGTTGCCCAGAATCGGGCTGCTCCCAAACATGGAAAAATGCCTTATGATGGGTAACAATAAGGATAAAGATATGGATTTTTTTCTTTAAGCGTCAGAAAGGATCGGTGCTAAGAAACAAAATTTTTATGGCAGGCGGGTATAAAAGTCAAAAAAAAGTATCACATCCATAAGAAATGAGTTTAAACGTTTAAAATTTTAACAGAAATGTGAATTTGTTCTAATGTCAATGAAAAACTTGTTCAGGTAGTCGATTTAACTAGTTTATACTAATCACCGTTCTCCCATATTTAAATTATTTTCTTAAGGGAAAAAATAACAGAAATTTTTAAATTTGCCTCTTTATATCATTTTTTGTAATGAAATCCTAAACACAAACGTAGAACTTCAGAAACTAATCGTGACACATCATATAGACGCATGTGACACATCACTGAGACACATGTGACACTACGTACAAACACACGACGATTTGGCATGAATTATGTGGTTTAGTTCATTGAATTGTTTTTTTTTTAAACTATTTATTATGTTGGTTATTCCAGAAAAACACTAATAAAAGGTTGCAGCTATTTGATGTATCAAGATATTTAAATATAGCTAAAAAAAATTATAAACTAGTAGTGTCATCGAGCCTCTATTGTAGCTACTCCATAGGCTCAGTTTGAATTTCTTCAATAACATTGCTGACTAACTCAACATTTTCTTTTTTTTCTAAGATTTTATTCAAATTCTCAATATTAACATTTTTCACTTCTAACGTCTTTGTAATTGCATTTAAATCGTCTTGTTTTTTACGAGCATCCAGCTCACGCGTATCAGGTATATTGAGATATTCTTCTTTAATAGTGTCGTCTGAGACAGCTGGAGGGATTCCATATTCTAATCTGTGTGCCTGTTTAACTGTGGTTATACCACTTTTCCATTTATTCAATGGAATAACAAACAGAGATATATCATCATAACTAGCCGTTTCATTAGCTAGTGTTCTCCAACCTCGGTCGCTAAATGCACCACGTGCTTCGTCCGCCAATCCCTGCGCGGCAACTACGTATCTCCGGGTTTCACTAGCAGGTTGCTTTCTAAATTTATCCTTCAAAATAGTTAACACCTTTTCATTTGTTAACTTCTCCCATAATCCGTCGGAACCTAAGACAAGAACGTCGTCTGGTTGAAATACCTTACCTTCTAATTCAAATACTTTGACATCAGGGGCGGCTGTCAAAAAGGGTTTGATCTGTAAACCAGGGCAGTAAGGAACTTCCAAGTCATGGTCACCAAATCCGCGTGTCGTTCCTATGATTAAATATATTCCAATATAATATTTTTTCTATTTTGTATTTAGACACTTGTTTAAACTTATTAAACCACCTCTCTTCATTTGCATTCTATTTTGAACATTAAACTATATTTCAAAAACCCTTTTATTAAACGTTTAAATTCGTCATTTCAGTTGTATTATTAAATAAAAGTAAAGTAAAAAAATCATGTTTTGGGATAAATATAGTTATTTTTGGCGCAATTTTTTGGGAGGCAACCTGCTCCCATCTCTTGGAAAATTACAAGTTTGCATATCTGCATTAAGCAGAAATTCTCATCAGCACCTATCGGCAACCGATTTTTAAAAAAAAAAGTCTAATTTGCTATCAAAAGTAATAACTAGCCATTTTAAATTAGTTTTACCTCACAAATTTATTTTTTGAATTTTTATAGCCTTGTCAAAAATTTAATTTAGCTTATTTTATAAAAAAAAAAAAAAAAAAGAAAAAAAAAGTGAATAGTTTCTATTCTGCTTTCAATGAATTATATATATATATATAAAATAATTTAGAAATACAATTTTAAATTGTGAATACCACAATCTTTTGTAAACACAGTGTAAACACTGAAACATAACTTCTTAAGTAAATTAAATAAAGCAAGTTTAAACAAGTTTTATAACTACTTAGATGCTTTATATAATCATATTTTAACATACTCGAGCCCAGTACTAAAAACAATTCTCTTAAAAATATGGCTGAAACTGTCATAAAAGTGCAAATTTTTAAACAGGCTGTTAGAGGGAGAAAATTTCAAAAAAAAAAAAAAAAGAAAAAAAAAGAGTGGAAGGGATACATATTTGTATATCTGACAAATGGGAAAGAATAAATGTACTCTATGCCAAACAATCTGCCTTTCTAGCACAGCCTTGATGCAATACATGATAATACAATGCTTGTATGAATGTAATACGGCACACACCATATCTTCTTGGGTGTGTGAATGTAACACGGTACACACCATGTCTCCTTGGGTGTGTGATTAATGAGTTTGGGAATTACTGGGCTAATGAACCATTTAAAATTAGATAATGTAAGCCAGCAACTGCGTCAAGTAAAAAACCCAACACTCTCTCACTCTTTCTACTATTCCCTCACTCCTTCTTTTCCAGAAATTCCAAATAAACCTACACCTACACTCCATTTGCAAAATCTTTTAGCTCCTCTCTTAACAGAAAGGAGCTAATAAACGTAAGAAAAAGAGAAATATATTCTTAAATAAAGACAGTGGCTTCATTTCATTTCATTCATAATCTAAATACCTATTGTGTCTAGCAGCCTTGCGCGTTTTCCTTCACCACATATTACCTGTGGTTTCACATCATTCTTCTCTATCATTTTCAATCCCCATCCTGACATATGGTAATCACGGTACATCTGCTTTGTTCCCACATCCTTCTTACGACACCTGTGTTGGAATTGATACCTACAAAAATAACATTTTAGCAAGACCAATCTAAATCATTTGAAAAAAGTTTAGCTGGTCACGATTGAGGGAGTGTACAGTTGGATTTAGAACATGTTGCCAACAAATTTAAAAGATGTTTTATTTATTTCTTCAAAAACTTGCAAGATCCAACAGCAATTAAAATATTTAATCCTGACTAACACATAAAAATATTTATTTCTAAAGAGAAAAGCTTAGTAGCAATATATCTAAAAAATTTCGAATAAACAAAGCATAAATCCAATTTCCAAAAAAAAAAAAATCCTTGCAATAAGATTTCAAAGCCAATTTCAATAACTGAAAATATACCAGTTGCAGAGAATTTCTAGAGAATTTTTAGAATGTTATCAACAACACAACTGACTTATAAACCATTGGACGATATATTTTGAAAGTCAATTTAATAATAATAATAATATGCACCAATCAACATAAAAGCTTTATTTTACAGCAGCTAATACAGGCAATTAATATATAGATAAATAAAGAAGCAGAAATTACCTAGTGTAACTGTTCATAAGTAGATTTGGCTTGTAAAAAGCCAACTGCTGAATGCGGCAACGTTCACTCTCTGGAGTATGATCAAATGACATCTGATGTGGAATGGTGCTATCCTGGTAAATGACAGCGCGACAGTCACCAGCATTTGCAACAAATAACTTCCCTAAACATTATTTTTCAGAATTGTGCAAATATTAATTAATTAGGCTCAAAAAAAAAAAAAATGATTTCCCTAAACAATCCTGGGATGAAAAATCGCGAAAAATGATAACGTCTCATCCTTTTAAGTAATAATAGAAAAAAAAATGTAAGTGATATTTATCATTATTATTTAGCAAATAATTGCCCTAGATCAGAACAAAAATATTTTAATGCAAAAAACAATCAAAATTTTACCGATTAAGAATTTTCTTTATGGTGTTGAGGTTCAAAATTCTTTTAGTGCCACTCTGGCACCCTTGAAGTTATAAGATAATTTAAAGGTGATTAATAATCATATAAACCTTATATCTTCCAAGATATGATTTGAAAGGTAAAATTACCTAAACTGTAAAAAAAATAAATATAAAATTATAAATAAAAAGAAGGATGTGTTTATATGCATGATCATTTGAAATATTATAAACAAAAGAATACAGAAAAATTATTTTTTTCACAAATTATTTTGTATTATTGATTATAAACGAATGAATATAACGATAATTTGGTCCAACCATAAATGAAACTGGTCGTGTTCATGTTCAGAATATCATTAAAAGTGTAACATTAACATGCGTAAACATTGTCATTTAGACTTTTAAACTTGTTTAACTTTATGGCTTTTGGATATTTTTATTAGGAGGTATATATTGCAAACATCGTCTTTCTAGGTATATTTGCAATATACCTTTAACCACCGAGTAATTGCTATATCACGTTCAGGAGATATACAGTTGCAAATTTATTTGAAAGTTGAGTTATCATCTCCCTCAGCTTACATAATGGATCATTCAAGTCGTGACTCGAATGATCATGGATCATTCAAATGGTAGTCTATGTTGCTGAAGTGAATCACGGATCACAATCGGTCACATAGCATTAATCAACTAAAAATTGGTATTGAGATCATCAGATCAGTTGACCAATATAAGTCATACTCTGGTTTATGTACAATCCTCATCAGATAGGTTGTAGCAAAGTATAATAAGTAAGTAAGTATTTATTCACTATCAATAAAAAATTTACAAAATAAATGTTAAGAACGTTGTTTAAAAAAAAAAA
>JAUZNK010004227.1:0-10525 GCA_035046665.1 Euphysa ruthae | reverse complement strand
ATCTACAATAATATACAACAAATTTCAGAATCTCTTCCAGAAAACAAAGTGAACGGTTAAAAATTACACTAGGAATTCCTCAAGGCTCCATTGTTGGACTAGTTTTATTTAATATTCTTATTAACGATACTTTCTTTTTTATACTTTGCTGATGATAACACCTTGTATGAATGTGATAACGTTTTTAATAATACTCGAAACTGGTTGTATAATGACATTGGTAGACTGCAAAACTGGTTCCATAATAACTCCATGGTTGGTAAAGCAACAAAGGTCAAAACTATCTTTTTAGGTGTTAAAGATCATATATTTTATTTAACATTTTTGGTTTTGAAATTTTTGCAAAAAAACAAGTTATATTTTTAGGAGTCGCAATAGATTTTAAATTAAAAATTTCTGAGCATATTAGAAATATTTATATAGTAGCTAATAATAAGATATCTTGCTTGTATAGAATGAGAAACCATATGAATGCTTTAAAATTTAAAACAAGCTACAATCCTTGTAAATAGTTATATTCCTTTCAGATTTCTGTATTGTCCTATAACTTGGATGATTTGTAAGAAAACTAACTACCAGCTGAATCATAGGGTTCGAAAACATGCGCTTAAAGCAATCTATCAGAATCATAACTAACCTTTTGATGAATTGCTGCACTTAGAAAATACAGTCAGTATTCGTAAAAGTCTAAAGCTCTTAATGGTTGAAGCCATTAAGTCAGTTAACAAACTTAATCCAGAATTAATATGGGAGCATTATTTTATATAAGATATTCTCTGAAGAATGAAATGATTTTAGTGCTGCTCTGAACTAAAACTACTATATACGGAAATAATGCACTTTTTAAAGTTTGCTTTTCTGGAATGACCTTCAAACTGATTTAAAAAAAATTCTCCTCTATTTCTTGTTCTAAAAAACTCGTTAAGAAGTGGAAGATTTTTAAATTTTTAGTTGTTGTATTTGTAAATAATTTTTCTAGTGCTTTTATTATATTTTTAAAAAAAAAACTTTTTTGGTTGGTTTAAATTAGCATTTATTTAAATGTATAGTAAACTGTTTCTCGCTATGAAATTTTACCAATGTGAAATAAAGATTATTGATTGATTGAGGAAGGAATTAAAGAGAAAAAAAAAAAAATTTCTTGCGAAACAAAAAGCCATTAAATATAATCAACATTATCAATATTAAGCTTTAACTTTGGTAAAAATAAAAGACCTTTCAAAAATGACCTTTAAAATTTATTTAAAAACCTCACATTTTGGAATTGCACGTTAGAAAACTAAAAAATTAGTGCTTATGGTGATTTTTGAAGAATTTTAGTAGAAATCAAATTGTTTCTGCACTATGTCAATCAAAGTCATTGTTAAACACTATCAATTTTCTAAAAAATATCAAAACAAGCAAAATATCAACCTAAAATACACAAGAAAGTAAAGATTTGTTGTTACTACTAAGGTTGGTGCTGCTGCTGTTGCTGGTGATACTATTGTTATTATCATTATAGAAATCATGTAGATATCAAATAAATAAAGTTCTAACCTGGAAATACTCATTACTATTAAGATATTAATCCAAAAGAATAATGCAAATGCAGCAATTAAATGAATTTAGACAATATAAAGATTTAAGGTCCATGCTAAACTATATAATAAAGTAACTAAACGAGAGTAAGATAACAGGTACTAGCATGTAAAAACTGAAATTTGATAATCAAATAGTTAATCCCCCTTAAAATACTAAATTAAATTTGTAATTGATTCATCTATTAGTAGAAAATAATCCTCTAAAACTCCATGTTTTATGTAATTATGAACTCAAACAAATCTGATATTCAATATGCATTAATATTAATATTAATGTCTATATGGAAAATAAAAAAACAGTTCACAATAGTAAAATGAAATTTCAAATATAAAACCTTATAAGATCCAGGAGTCTTTGATGTACGTCACTGGTTGTCTTCACAACTGGCCATTTTGGGGTGTACATAGAAAGAACTGCTCCCACACAGTCCATTATAACAAGTGTTAAACCTTCATTAGCTTGAAACTGAGTAACTTTAGAAACATTTGAATCAATAAGAGATTCTTCTTTATTTAGTGACTAAATGACAAAAAAAAGCAAGATTTATGCACCTGTAATTAATGAATTACCAAATCCATGGCTCGAAAGCTTGAGACCAATTCTGATAAGTTTTTAGGCATGCCAGCCTTGTCTGACCTTTTGCTTAAGATGACAAAAACATCACAACTAATGTTTATTAAAATTAACTCAATATAATTTAGTTGTTATCTTAGAATAAAAATCAAAATTCCTACCTTTTAGGCATGTTTGCATCTCTGTGCCATGTTTGAGCAAATTATTAAATTGGCCAAAAAACTTCAATGTAATTAAAGTATACCGCTGTTGCTGTTTGCCTGTTAACAGTGCTCATTTACCTAATAGACCAGTTCAAAAGCTAGTCAGACAGACAATTTTGAGAAATATTTTGATTTGGATAGGATCACAATCTCAATAAATAACAACTTTACAAATATATCAAAATCAAAGACCTACTTTATTTCTAATATCACAGTCCTACTGGCAGATTATGCAACATAGCAGAAACAAAATAAATCTACACTTGTGTCATAAAAATGCTTTTCGTAAACCGTTTTGAGACAATTTGAGGGACGACAGATCAATTCAGCAAAACCCTATGGATAGGGATTAGACTCAGGTTTTGTTTTCTAAAATCTTAAAACAGTCACTTTTTACCCAAATTAAGCCATATACTATGGTTCTAAAGAAAAAGCTTTGAGCGCCTATCAAAAAGGAATGAGTAAAATAAATAGGAGATTGTTAAATAACTATAAAATAATATAATAATTAAATAATTATTACCTCAAGTCTGAAGATTAAAAGATCTATCAAGATTGTAAGTTTGTTGCCAAGTAACATGTAATGACAATTTTCAGGACATCTAGTGCATGCAGCTTTTATTGCTTCTGTAGTACGTTTGATTACTCTGTTAAAATAAGACTTGCCTTGAAAACAAGATAATGTAACAAATGCACTACAAGTAAATAAACGAAATAATATTTTGATAGGCATAGAGAACTTCTAATCACATAGAGGGAAAGTCTAAAAAAAATCTATAAAAGTTAATAAAGTTGCAAAACCTTTAAAAAATCTAAAAGAAATAACACAAAAATTAAAAAAAAAGAGAAGGTAAAAGTGTAAAAAAAATAAAACAAAATAGCAACTTACTTGTCCGGAATGATGAAGACCTTCTGTTTATCTATGTTTGATAAATCCCATAACAATAACACCCTTGATAAAACTGCTAAGCCGCCCAAATGACAAAAAACCCTTTGATCGTTTAAGTTCTAAGAAAAAAAATACATTTTATTGCTCAAAATAAATTAGGGTTAAAGTTAAAAGATTTGGAAGATGTCTGAAGCACAAAGTATCAAAAATCTGATATCTAACAGCTGAAATACCATTTAAGAGTTGCACAACTGAAGGTGTTTACTTAAAACGTTTATCTTCCATTAGCATTTTTTTAAAGGTGATATAAAAAACTTACTCACTATTATTAATATTTACTCACTATAACGCTAAATTAGAAATAATTATAATTAATAATGAGTATTAATTTATTATACAACGTATACTTAGAATATTACCTAATTAGTGTACCCTTGCCTGGAAAGGTTTGTAACAAAAGAAATTTTACAAAAAAAAAACTATTAGATTTCATGGTTTTTTATGGGTTTCTAGAAAAACAAATACCTCATAAAACTTCTAGATTAGAAAATAATTTTAAAAATGAATATAAAATGTCACTAACTGTTCCATCAAGACACCGCATGATTTCACTCAAAGCTTTTTCCAAGCCACCCACTTTATTTTTAGGCCAGGGGCCATTTGTCTGACCCAGAAGCATTTTATTGATCTCTTTAAGAGCTTTTTGAAGCCTAAAAAATTTAAAAAAGTTTATGACACCTGTAAAAATATGAAACATTGCTTTAACATAATTCTCACTCATGTTCGAAACTTAGAAATTAAAATACTTTTTTAAACTTTTTATTTGAATTTAAATAATCTAAACAAAACTTAAAAGAAGATTACCTCCCTCTTTTCTGTGATTCAATACCTTTTGTAACTGCTTGAAATGAACTCTCAAAATCTTTCCCTCTAAGAAAAAAAAACAACAAATTACAATTCACTGAATTGTTCCAGAAAAATAAATTGCCATTAATCGTTAAAAAATATTTAAAAACGTGTCATTTGTATTATCTGTGTTCCCTGCAACGTGTCATTTGTATTATCTGTGTTCCCTGCAAAAAATATTTAAAAACGTGTCATTTGTATTATCTGTGTTCCCTGCAAAAAAATTTCTATTTCATCATTAAAATACACAACTTTCTTTTTTTGTAAAAATTATAAATTTTCTGCTATCATTATTTTCTGCTAGATTTTGGAAATTTTTTTTGGTTCCTTTTTTTCCGAAATACTTTTTTTCAAAACTTTAAATAATTAGAACTAAAGTGACCGTCTGGAAAAAATAAAAAAAAATCATGTTTTGAAAAACGGAATAGAATTCTCCTATCAAATCTATCTTTTAAATAGACATGGTTTGAAGAACCTTTGAGAGCCAAAATTTATGCTCTTAAACATAATAGAACTTAAAATAAAAAGTTTTGCAAATGAAAATGTAGCAAAAACAAATGTCTTTTTTACAAGTAAAAAAATTATAATCATGACCATAGTCAATTATAAGTAGTATAACCAAGCTTTTCAGCAAACATCAAAACAATCTCTAAGGTGAAGTTGAAATTGCTCAAATGGGCAATTTTTAGTGTTGAATGAATTGATAATGTCATAAATGACTGCTGAGCAGCAATTGGTCTTACGGAGGGTTCAGTGACTATAAATACAAATCGTGGTTATTTCATAGCTTATAAATTATATATTCTTTTTATTATCTTATAAAAGTGAACTTCAAATTTCATCAATGTTTATATTTGGCTGGAAAAACCTTTTTTTTTTTCATGTCTCAAAAACCAAAACATTTTTAGAAGCGGTTTTTTTATTACATTATCTTAAATTTTATTATGCTTGTATTTGCATAATTACCATTGGAGTATATATGTACACACAAGAATACCCATTTATTCAATCAGTCGCTGGGCACCATCATCATTCTCACCATCACCATCATTATAACCATCTATCGACATTTGCTTTTGCACTACACAATTTCTCCGCACTACTGTGAAACTTAACAAGTGACAGTAGGTGCCTAATTGTTTGATGAAGTATTGGAGCAAAGTTTTACAGCTGGACAGTCCTAACGCAACATTGATACCAGATTGTTCCATCGTGGCATCCCAAACCTTCCACCCAAGTCTACTATATCAGCAAAGCATATTGTCTGTACTAGACACTAAACTGAAAATTTCCATGTTCCACATACTCAGAACAATAAATAACTAAGTTATTTATTTTGATTGGCAAAAACACCTTACCTGGCTGTCATTCGTGATTTAAGTTTCTTTGCTCGCTTTTTCATAGCTTTGACATAATCTTGATTTTCTTTTTCATTTTTCAGATCATTTGATTCAACTTCCTTAATGTATTTTGAAGAAAATGCTTCCTAAACATAAATAAGAACTAGAAAATTGAAATAAAAGCTGTTTTTAAAACGTTCGGTATAAGGCTGCCCCTAATTAACCTTCTATTAGAATACATATTTTGATTATGTTCGCTCTATCTTTATAATCACAATGGGTAGCATCAAGAGAACTGTCTCTAGTATTATCTGGTAACACTTTATTTTAGAGAGCAAAAAAAAAAAAAAAAAATAACGCATTGCAACTGATTGAGAGAAAACTAATTTGAGAATCAGATCAAAGAGACCAACAAAATAAAATCTGTCATAGAGAGAAAACTTTTGCGTTTAAGTTCTTTTCAGTCCCAAACAATTCATCATTTTTTTCTTCTTCAAACTTCCTCTTAACAATATTCAAAGTCAAATTTTTGAACTAAATATCTTTATTTTTACATGACGTTTCAACCTCATTTTTCATTTTTTAAATTTAGTTAAAATATACCATTTCAGCATCAGTGATCTTCTTATTGACATCACGCACAGCAGATTTGTGCAGCTTCCCTTTTAGATGACTTACCAAATATACATCTGAAGATATCTAAACACCAAAAAACCTTGCAAAAGAAACATATATGGAAAGCATAATCTAAATAAACAAACAGTATGGAAAGCTCATGAAAAAATCTCTATAAATTTCACACATAGTAACAGGTATCTTCCCAAAACATTAACACACTTTTTTAGCACTAGTCAAATCTGGTGTTTACAGAAAATATTGAGAATTATATGGCTGTCTAACTTTCTAACAAATATCTAAAAACTTTTTAGATCACAACTTCTTTGATTTCCAAAAGTTGTTTAGTTTTTCCGGACACGTTTCTAATTTTAATAAAACAAATAAAGAAGGTAAAATTGAAGATGAGGTAGCATGCTTAAATTCTTTAAATGGCAGTGTAATTACTGGGTAAACTGCAATGTAATTACTGGGCAAATTCTATGATTGAGGGAATATTAAGCACAAAAGCATTGGTTTATTAATAGGTATAATAAGAAGTAACTCGCTACTTGTCTAAAACAAAGTTCTGATCCCTTTATCGAGATATATATATCACACTAACCCATGCTATCAAGGAAAATGGATGTTAAACTGCATAACAAGATATAGATTCTGACAAAAGGTAATTTTTCAGCACTAGCTTATAGGTGAGATTATAACTGTAATCGTAATCTAAGTTTCATGTGCCAAAATCCATGCTTAGACAATAAGAAAACTTTATTTTATTGCAGGAAAACTTTGTTTGAGTAATCTAGAACACTTAGAAACAAAAGAGAGGGTATTGTCCCTAAAAATTGAATTCAGTTTCCCTCTATAATGCTAGAACTAATGCCCAGTCTTCTTAATATATTAATTTTATTATTAATGTTGAGTGTACCCCATAACCTTTACCTATAAATTAGAATATTCAATCTGTGTGAATAGAATTTCATGCATCAATAATGTCAATCATAATGTCAATAAATATCATTTTAAAGAACCACTTTTCTTTCTTTTTTTTTCTATAAAATAAAACAACTCACCTCCATATCACATAAAGAACATTTCTTTATCTTAATGTATGGCACAGCGCTTGGTGTATCCTCAGCAACTGTATGACGTGATGAACTTGCAGCCTACAAGAATTAATGATTTCAATGAAAAGTGAACCTGACCAAAGAATATATTGGTTATATTTTTGTCAGATTTAAAAAAAAATTTCTTCCTTTCTTGCATAAAGTTGATGAGAATTTTTTCCTGAATTTGGAAAATCATTTTTTCAGTTTTTGAGGCAAACATTTCTTGAAATATAAATTAATAAAGTTTTAGTCGAAGAAACAGTTTACGAAGGCTTATTTTTCTTTAACATTTAACCCTTCATGGTTAATTAAATTCATATAAAATTTTAGAAATAAGCATTGCTTTAATTTTGATAAAAAAAACCATATAAGGTTCCAAGCAAATCGCTGCTTTTGTGATACAGCCATATTTTACCAGAAAAGATTTTTCGAAGGTTAAAGAAAAAAATTTAAATAAAGACTGAAATTTAATTCATAGATATCTTCTTCCGTTAACACCATATAAAATTTAAGAAGAATTCACTGGCTAAATTCTGACGTTGCTATAGGCCTGCTGCTGCTAAACAAACAAACAAGGTCCAGAACCGAAACTTTAATTTATTAAGAATAAACAATAAATAGAAAATACCCTCTCTTTAATGTCTTCAATCCTCTGCTCATGTCTTCTTGTTGACTTTATGTGCTGAAAAAAGAGAATCAGGCAAGTTATAAATTTTTTAAATAATACAAACATCTACATTATTTCAGACTCATAAAAACGATGCGTCTACTGAATTTACGATGCAAATTGCTTCGCTTTTAACAGTACATTTAAAAAATGTTATGAAATCTTTTGAAAGCAACTTAAACACATTTTTTAGACATTATTTTTTTAAAATTCAAAAATCATGAAACATGAAAACAACTAAGAAGCTTAAAACCTGTTTAGACACTGCAGTACTATGTCACTCACAATTTTAAATAATATATTTCTCTTTATTACTGGACTCATACATTAATTTGTTTTTATTGTTTTTACAGTAGATTAGAAGCAAATAGCAAAATGTTTTACTTTGTTTAAAAAGATGAAAATCATATTTCAAATGATAATAAGCCAAAAGAATGAACAAACTTACAAAGATTAAAGTGTTATGAAAACAAAAGAGAAAATTTTAATGAGTCAAAATGATTATTTAGATGTGCATATAATTTTTAGTAAGAATTCATTTTTCATTCAGTTGTGTATCATAATATTAAATATGCTTTAATAGCTGCAGTAGTAGCGCCAAATCCTAAAGTTATAAGAACGAAGGTGGTGGGAACAGTACAACAGCTGCTCCCTAAACAGACAACATGAGTACCAATGATTTTGAAAACCAATCAAGGAAACTGAGAACACGAATAGGTTCAATTAATTGAACTTTGTATAAAGAATTACAATCCAGATTTTGTAATGTAAAAAGACCGTGATCATGAAAATGGTTTTCACTATGTTGGCACGGTGGTGGTCACCAATTGAAATCTTGTTCATAGTTGTGGTGTTACTGCCCAGAGAAATACATATGCTCAATAAAAACAATTACAGCAGTAAAGGAAAACTTTGATGAGATGAATGAAATTTTTAAGAACATAAGAATAATCGAGCATATTTTCTGGATTCTAATTGAGAATCATTTTATTACTGATTATCCTGGCAAAGCTAAGAAAACTTATATCAGTAAATAGAGAAAGTTGTCTATAACAGAGTTTAAAAGGCAACAATTTGGCATAGAATTTTTGACATGTGAACTGTAACAACAGCTTTTTTTTAATATTTTCTAAAAGTAAAATCCATGGCATAAAAAAAAGTTTTGAAACATGTTGAAAAACTTTTTGCTTTTTATGAGCTATCAAATTTAAACCGGCAAACAACCAGTTTTTTGACTCAGAAATTTAAAGAAATTTATCACGATTGAAAGGCAGTTAAAAAATCTTTTTCCACAATTCTTGTCAATTCGAATGAATCAAATTTCTTGCAATGTTACTAATTTTTGTTAATATTTTTTTTTTTTTGAAAAAAAAAATGCATAGCTATAATAATTTTAAAAAGAAATTTTTTATAATTATACTATCGAATGAATTATTTATAAATATTATATTATATTTAATTATTATAAATTATTAATTATAGCTTACACGTGCTTTGAAAAACATGGCAAATGAGAGGCACCAAGTAAGTACAGATTTCTCACTGAAAAACCTTAATATCCAAACTTGGAACTATGGAGAATAAAAAAAAATTATTATTTGCTATTATTTGACTAAGCATCAGTTAAAAAAATAGAAAAAAACAAAACAACAATAATGCATAATAAAAAAATATGAGGCTCCGTATACAGATAAATCAAATGCGAATACACATGATTTGTCAGCATTTGAATCCTCATATATTTTTTAACAAAATTAGTCAAATTCAAATACAAAACTAACAGTGCTTACCAAAATAAAATTACTCACACTAGCCAGTATTTACAATCAATATACACCACAATCAACTTTTATATATAAAGAATATATATACATATGAGTAGAAAAAAAACAGTTAAATTGTACGTACCTTTTGTTCAATTCTCCTCTGCAGCTCTTCGGATGCTTGCTGCAGAGCTTCGTTCCGCGCTGCTACCTTCATTTCTCTATCTCTAAAATCACGTAAAGTATAAAGTCTTCCTGTAAAGACAGAAATATTTCCTACCATATGAATCATCTCAAACAAAGAAGGAAATAATGTTATTGATAGGAAAAAATTTATGAAGATTCTCTAAATTATTCCTCTCTATTGCTTGAAGACAAAAAGTTTTAACCTTAAAAGTACTTTATAATGTATGCAAGTTATATTCTTCAAAATGCACCATACTTGATTTAATAAAAAGGGCTAGGTTAAAACTGCCTAAACAATTGTATTGTCAATTTAATAATTGTTCAAATTTTGATACATAATTGTTTTGTGAAATACTCTTTTAAACTACTTTTATTCTTTATTTTTTATTATTTGTTAAATTTGATTAATTGCACACACACACATACAAACATATCTACATACAATACACACATACCATACATTGCAGAAATAACATTCATGTCATAAATTCCACACGTTACATACATTACAAACATTACATAAATTAGATACATTATATGCATTACATACATTACACACAATCCATACATTATATACATTACATGCATTACATGCATTGCATACAATACATACACTACATATATTGCATACATTACATCCATTAGATACATTGCATAAACTACCTGCACTACATACTTCATATGCTACATACACTACAT
>JAUZNK010004226.1:0-10526 GCA_035046665.1 Euphysa ruthae | reverse complement strand
TATTGAAAATTGCCCGTTTTTATGATTTTTTTTACGTTGAAAAAACTTTTGCGTTTTGAAAAATATACATGATTTCGCGTGAAAAAACTTTCGCGTTTTGATGATTTAGAATTTCCAAAGGCATCAACTTTCGCGAAAATGACCAAAGAACGCGAAAAACGCGTAAGTTAATGCCCGCGAAAGTTAATGCCCCTTATCTTTGTTATCTAATGTTAGATTACAACATTTGAGCATGAAATGTTAAATATTTTGAAAATTGTTAAATATCTTGAAATCATTAATTATAATAATAATTACTGTAACAATTATAATTAATATTAATATATAATATATATTGATAATTAAGGGTAACCCTTAAAGAAAAAATCGACGGAGATATTAAAAAGAAAGTATATAAAAATTAAAAATACTTGCGGAAAACGAGATGTACTTATAACTTTAAAGAAATGAATCTTTCTAAAAAATGTAAAATGTAAAAGAAAAATAGAGAGTGAACTTTTTTATCAGACTACATCTTTTACTTATCCAAAAATATAACTGTTGGTGGTATATTCCAAAAGCAAATAAATTTACTCAGGAAGACGGATTCCTAGGATAAAAACTAGTTTTACGCAGAGATAATGAAAAAAGCTGTTGTTAGCATGTAATTATATATTGTTTATAATTTATCTCTTCTTCGAGACTTTCAACCGATTCTTCCACAAATCGCCAATTCATATAAATAAAATAACAATGTAATACCAACTAACATCACTCATAAAAAACAGCCAAAGGAAGGGTAGAATCTTCCAACTTGATTCAATCAAATACTTCAGCAGCTTTTCATTTTGTAGCAAAGGAAGATATATATATATGTTTTTTTAAAATATACAATATAGACTTGAACCAAGAAACAAACGTTTAAAAAAGAAATTTGATTTTAATGCCATATAAAAACCAGGAAATTCCATTAATCATAAATTAAACGACAACTACCAAATTTGCTAAGTACTTTGGTAAAAATTTTTAAGCTAGTCATTGTTTTATAGTTATCAAGGAAGATTAAATTTTGAAGGTGGCATTTTGATATCAGTTCTGATTTTCTGTTCGATAATTTTACCTGGTTTTTATAAGTAATAATTTATTAATATTTTTATTAAAGTACTGCTTTTAAATTAGTCTGCAATAATTTTGGGGTGATTTTTCTTTCTCTTTCATTTCCCCACCTGACAGTTTTTTTTGAAGATATTTTGAAATTAAAAGATGCTTTGTGGTTAGCATATCTTGTTTTAAACTCCAGTTAATCCGATAAAAATTTTGTCTGATTTATGGCAATACAGGCAATAAATTTATTAATTATGTTGGTAGCTCTAAAATTTTCGTTTATATGGCAATTTTAGTTTTTTTGTCTACAATTATAACTCAAATGCTTTTTATCAAAATTTTTTTTGCAAAAAACCGAGCGCTTCAAGCTTTGCAACTGGATTTCATTTGGTACTAACGCGAAATATTCTCTATCATACGGAAGTTTTTTTTTTTTTTTTTTTTATAACTCGGGACGAATTTCGTGCCTAAATTTTGCTGATTTTGGCCAACCGTGTACGTTATGCCTGAAAAATATATGAAATATATCGAAATTTTTAAAAAGTATAACGACTAAGCTATAGCACTTTTATTTTCATTCATTAGCAACCATTCAACCACATTTTCGATGGGTTTGTGCAATGGTGTCAAATCTGTCGTGTTAAAGTTTGCTAGTAAAATCTATCTGGGTGATTATCTATGCACTTTTTATCATACTATAACCCAAATATAGGTAAAAAAATATCCGATTGAGATTTAGCTTTAAGTTTCCGGTTAAAATAGTACTAAGCCGTATGAATCGTGCATTAGATCACAGCAATGATAAAACATGACCTTTTTTCTTTCAGAGACATCTTCAGAAAATTTTTGATTAGATACGTACTAGCGCATGTGAGTATTAGGATAGGTGGGTATTTTTTTGTAGCAAGAATTTAGATTTGTTTTTGTGCAGCTAAGTCTCTGCAGATGGTAAGTGTTTGTAAAGGTAGGCATTAAAGAATTTGAGTGTTAGGGTAGAAGTTTTTTGCTCCAATGAGACCAATATAAGGGAAAGATCAAAGTCTTAAACTAACCCATACAGACGTAAAAAGGGGTGATTTTAATCGAAAAAGTTTATGAAAATATTTGAGAAATATTAATAAGCAATATAATATATATTGTTAATATTTGTTAATATTAATATTTTGATAGAATATATGTTAATAATAGTTTTGCTTATTATCTTAGTATGAACTCGAACTCATATCAAAAAAGTTTTTTGTCTCAGTCAAGTTTATTTCTTGATAATAAACACCATGCGGATATTATCCAGGCACCATTTTTTCAACAAATTAAAAAAAAAGCAAGCTAACATAAAATTCCTCAATTTTTCTTTTATATTCGTTCCCATTACGGTTAAGTAAATCATTGGCCTCAACGAAGGAAACAATGTGTTAACCATTCAGTCAGGCAACCATTGTAATCTTTTATTGCGTGTAAATAAGTGTACCCATGTTTATTTTTAACTATTAATCTGTATAGTTGAATTGGGTTAATGACAAGATTAAATTCAATATTGATTTTAAGATTAAATTCAATATTGATTTCAAGATTAAATTCAATATTGATTTGATTTTGTTCAGAATACAGGAAAAATCTCTTTAAAAGGTTCGTCACGTAATGTGTTGTAATTTGTCACATTAACATACGTAATACACACTCATGCTTCTCTATTCCTGTTTAGCGCTGATGCGGAAATTTCTTTTCATTGGTTTTGATAATAATAATCACTATAATAATAGTATAGGTTTTAAGTTATAGGTTGCTTATTTTTGTCAAGAATGTTATTCTCTTCTTATTCTATTATTATATGAATTTCCTTGATTTTTTGATGGTGTTCGTCTCACCTTTTTAAAATTTACTAGCAATTTCTTTGCAAACAAAGAAAGCTGGTAGTTATCCGCAAATTTGATTACCTCAAACATATTAATATCAATTTTTGCATTGTTTTGGACATTTATGAAAATTTTCGTGTGTGTCGTCAGCTAAAAATTCCAACCAAAGAATTTACTATATGATAATTAGACGATATATATTCATTCCTATAGTAAACCTGTCCCTTCAAATTAGGGTAAGAGAATAAAATAGAGCAAATTTATTATAGTTTTTCTGTTATTACATTGTTCTTGAACTTCAGGGGAATTTTTTTACTGACGTATATCACCAGCTGCTAATACCATCGGTAATCAAAATTCTGTTAGTATATGATAACTATTTATTTAATCCTATGGAAGTCCGTGTTGAATTTATATTTTTCGCATGGAAGTAAACAAATAGCTTTAAACTTAATTTCCAGAAGGGTCCAGGGGTTTGGTCAAGATGTATTTAGAGCTCCCATTTGCGACTACAGTGAAGAAATTTATTGTTCTCTCGGTGAGATCGAATTCGCTCCTAAAGGTGTCAGAAACAATGTCATATCAGCTCGACCATAGAAACATAATGTATTCATTTATAGATGTATAAAAATGTAAAACAAAGCATTTTAGTATACTTCGATTGTTCTCCCTTTTTTACCTGAAGTTATCAATGAAATACTTATATCAACTCGAAATTTACCAAATTAACAATATTTAACCACCAGCAGCAAACTTTCCATACAGAAAATTTTTTGCTGGAAGAATTTGCAGGGATTGGAATAAAAAAAGATGAAAGTATGATATTTCTACATTTTTTTTGCATTTGCAAGTGTGACAAAAGTTAGAAAATGCTCCACTCGAATCATAGTTTTTATTTAACTTGCATTAAATGACTTTTATTTGGGACTTTAATTTTATCTTCTGGCAAGCAAGCAGCAACAAAACCCCCAAATTAAGGCATTTTTGATAAACTCAGGCTTCTTTGACATGGTGTAGCTGAGGTGAGACGATTCACAACAATACCATTTTTGATAGGGTAATTTTTTTAAATGTTTTAATATGTGGTGAGGTGAAAATGAAAAATACAATTGAGAGTTTTCAAAGAAAAAAAAAATCGATTCGTAAAGATGCTCTATCTTTTGATGTAACATTAGAATCTCTGTGTCAATGTTGTAATGGTGCAAATAGGCAATTTCCTGCAGATCAGCGGTATAAAAACAACTTGAACCAGTACGTACTCAAGTAATTATATTTTACTCATGATAATTTTCAAGTATATAAAATGGTCTTCGAATAAAAACCTTACAGGAAATAGGTGATAGAAAGTAATGTTAACATTCATTAAGAATTCCTTTTAAAAATAGCCATAAAATTTATAAATTGATTTATAAATTGCTGGTAAAAAATGTGTCTCATCATTGTCTCATCATTGTTGACTCACCAAAGATACAATTACAAGTTACAATTTACAATTTCATGTAAATTTAATCGCAGGGACTGTAAAGTCAGTTATATTGAATAAACCTTCAGGCATTTGATCATCAGAATAAACGAACAGCTAGGTGTGGACAAAAACTCACATTTCTTCGGACATATGAAATCCTCTGAGACCAGTAATAATAATTCTATTGCTGATTATTTCTCTGTTTAAGGTGCAGCCCCTACCAAACACCGATTAAAGATTATGCAGTGCCGAAAAATAGGTTAGGAGAAACCTTTTCTTAACACGAAACTATTTCATTACACAGTAAGTGTAAATGTTTAGTGAGTGTAATTTTGCTCTTTTCTTCATTTAAACTTCATTTTAAACACACATCTAGTATTACCAATCGTTTTCATTTTAGCAGTACTTGTAAACCTTTTTGATATTTTTGACTTACTTTATCAGCTAATAAGTCACGTGTTAGGTTTCCTTATTGAGAAAATACACGTATTTTGTTAACAATAGCTTTTCGCTTAGGAAATACAGGTGTTAGTTTTTTCAGCTCTAGATTTTGGATCTTTATATTCAGGTTTTCTTTAATAGGAATAAAGTGATTCGTTTTCTTAGGGCTAGATTATTATCTAGAAATCATTAAACGCAAGGAGCATTAGGAAAAAAGAGTAAACCGGATAGAATTCATTCGTGAAACTAGAATAGGAAAATTCAATGTTGCATCATAATCTTGGAGGAATTTTTCAAAAGATTTCGTAAAGGATTTAATTGAAAACCACCTGAGAGAAAATAAATAAGTAAAAAGATAATTAAGGTAATTTTAATTTTAAAAATATAAGTCAGCTATATCGTTATCGTAAAAGCAACATCAATCGCCAACTGCAATTTTCCATACAAAACTTAAACTAAACCCGTAATGTAGCTAGCTATATAAAAACACTTCCAATCAAGCAAAAACTGCCACTCCAAACAGCGCAGTTTTTAGTCAATTGACAGCGCAGAGTTGTTCTAACTGAATATAATAAGATTTTGCCCAAAAATGATTTTTTTTTCTGTTTTGGAATTAAGTAAAAAATGAGAGAGTGTTTAGTTTGAAGGCATACAACATTTTGACCATGTTCATTTACATTATTAAATAAACTAAATAACTCAAGTGCAGCATAAAAAACTGGCCATTCACACACATTAAGTATATATCAGAAGAAAATAAAAGACGATTTACACTCTTTTTATAAGATATAGGTAGGCTATAGTTGTTTCTTGACCTTTTTACTTATTTTTACCTGGCATAAGAATTGGTGTAGCAAAGTGAGTTCTATTGCACCCTCATTTAATGAAAAATAATTTCTACTACCGGTAGGTTTATCGATAAAAACATTTTGAAAATACATTTAGTCTTCTCCTCCCGAAAAACCCGCTTAGTTTTTTTTGTGTCATCTCTGAACATATTAGCCGTGATTAAAAGAATCTGCAATTGAGTTAAGTCAATTTTTGATAATCACAGATGGATGCTTCTTAAAACCCTGTTGGTTTAATTAATTTCAAATTTTAAATCATGTTCCTGACTACATCTTCAGATATCCCTGAGAAGTCAATTTCCTTTGAAACTCTTTAAAGTGCTATAAAAGTTAGCAGTTGTTTCATATAAATACTTCATTCTCTTGGAAGAAGATTCAAGATATTAGCAGAAAGGTTTCAAAAAATTCTTTTTCAAAAAACATTTGCAATTTAAAGGTTACGAAAATAAACTTATCATCCTGTATAAGGTGTTAACTAGATGGTTAGGATCATATTTTGATGGATAGGATCATATTTTGTTTGTCAATTCCTAATTGGCAATATTTTCGGTTTTTGTTTTCTGATAGTTCCCAGAGCATCACTTCTAGCCCTGTCGTATAATTTATTCCTTAAAGCCATTTTTCTGCATTCCTGTCAAAACACTCTTGAAAATTGTTTTTTAACTTTAGCTTGTTTTAGGGGTACAATATGATCAATAATTTGTGTAAGTTTATACAAAAAATTTAGGTCTCACATTATTTGGTAAATTTTCTTGATTTTATCGCTTCGTAACCAGATACTTACTATAATTGAGTATGCTTCTGAAATTTATGAACATTTTAGTGCCATTCCTAAACCTAATCAATTAGAACAGAAGATGGGCTGATGATCCAGAAGAGAAGCATCAAGGGATTCACGTTGTGTAATTTTTTCTAATAGTTTTATCCAGTAGGGAAGAGATTCCATATATTACCTGCGTGGGATCCATTACTAGTAGGCTTAAACCAAGCACAGATATAAATTCTTTGCATTTGTTTACCAGAAATAAATCATGCTTATTAATGTTTTCCAAACGTTTAACACTTAAGTCTACTAGGATAAATAAATCTTTTCTATATTCATATATATTGTGTAATATTCAAGTTAAAAATTCAAAAATTTTGTTAAAATAAGCTGGTTTATACTAATTTATTTCCTATGACTTCCATGAAAATTTATAAATAAATGTAGTGGGCCACAAATTTGTTGTCCGTCCGACATGTATCCATCCAACATGGTTATGTGCAAGAGCATTTTGACCAGTAAAACGGAGTTGATGTATGATTTTTCATGAAACTGCATTTATCAAACCAACCCTTAAAACCTTGTTTCAAAATATATAACTTAAGTTCAGGATTTTTGAGTATTTGGGATAACGTTGAAAATATACTAGCACTTTCAAAAACAACGATTCTTTGTCCACCTAGAATCTGACTCAAGTGAAGTTGCCGTCATCAAGTCAATTTGTCTTGTTGACACAAACATTTTAAAATTTCCTTCCCGAAGTTTTTGATACAAAGAATAACTAAAACAACGTAATAACTTAAAAGTTAAGTATGCAGTTAGGTAGGTAAGTAATTATGCAGGTAGGTAGGTAGAAAAGTAACATGAGATTTTGCTAAGTAATAGGATGTTTAAACAGAAAATTTCACCATATCTAAGCATTTTTCAAATGTTGTGTTACTTATTACATTTGGTGTTGATTTTATTATATATTTCGTTTGTTATTACATTTTCAATTAATTGTTACATTTTGCCTTTTTATTAAAGTTTTTCTTGTATCAGTTATTTGTAAAATATTAGCATATTGGGCTTTTTCTTTCAGGATGACGATTTAATTTTAAAAATAAAAAAATTTGAACGTAAAATTACATTATTCTAAATCAAAGATTTTCCAGGAATATTTGTCCTGACACCAGTTTATATGTGTAAAAGTTCTCATTTTGTTATTTAAAAATTATCTGAATTATCTGAAATAAATGAAAATTTTAGGATGGGGAATAACTGTATATTACTTTGTGACTAAAATTGTGATAGCTTACAATTTTAAACTAAATTAGTTATCCAGATTATTTGATAGAAAAAGGTATTCTAACACCCACTTAAGGTATTCTAACACCCAAGACGCTGGAGATTTCCAAAGGCACTATATTTTGAAAAAAAATTCTTGAGAACAAACATGAAAGAAACAATTAAAACCACACAAACCAAACACTTCGAAGTTCCAGTTGTACATAACATAAGAATGAGAAGACGCTGTGAGAGGCTATATTGTTGTGCTTAAAATGGAATTCATGCTGCATGTATTTGATATATGGTATAAACGAAAATGAGAACTCTGTATTTATAGATAACTATGGCAAAATGTAAGTGTGTTTTACCTTATTGTGAGGCAGCAAATAAAACTCCATCATATTACTTAAAATTGTTTTACCACTTAAATAGCAATTTTTGCGGCTAATAATATAAGAGGTTTAGCCAAAGTAGCTGAAATAGAAGTTAATAATGTCCATCTGAGTACTTCTCTTGTTGTATGGGAGCTGATATACTAACCTAACTGCCATATGATATAGAACAAAGAATGCATTTAATGTTTAAATGTTTTAAATATTTTGTCGGGGAAGAAATCCTTTCAGACGCAAAAAAGGCCATCCAACTCCAAATAAACAGGGCCTAAATTGAAATGTTAGGCAAAGCTACATTTCATACAGGAACTCGGCATGAGACTTGGGAATTGTAAAAAATTCTAAAATACATACTGAAGTTGCGTAAATAATGTGTCAAATGGAATTCCCTAAATAGGGAAATTCTGGAATCGTCTCAAATAATTAGAATCTTGGTCTGTGGTATGGTAATCACAGAATTAAGCGCCGACAAAAAAAGTGTTCTCGTTCAGACCTGCATGAAAGCTTATATACAAAGCCATTCTAAAAACAAATGTGTAATAAACTAATAAGTTTAGGCCGAGCAAATCAAGAAGTCCTGTATTCCGAGTGAGGGCAAAAATTCATCGACATATAATTATTTTTAGCTAAATCAAAAGCTTCTGCTTTCTTTATAGCACGGAGTTTGAAAAAATATTAGGATTAATATGCTTTTTTAGCTGCGCAAAATCAAACCCAGACTTTAATTTTCATATTTATTAAGCAAAGATAGTGATTTATACTGGTAAAATCTCTGGGTAGCTGTAATAAAAAAATATAAATTTTATAGAGTTATAAGTTTTCAAAGGAAGCTTGGCAACCGATGCTTCACTATGATTCTGAACTGTGGGCTCGTTTTAAGTTTTAATCGAAAAAATTTTTGATGAAAATGATACTGGATTGAGTAGATAGTGTATTCACACATGAAGGTTAAACCAATATATAGAACATAATCACAAGGCATTGATTAGCTGTTGGTCTTTTCGAACGGCAGCGCTACTTTTACAATAACAAACCAATGAAAGAAATAAACTTTGGTGTCGAAGAATTAAATTAAAAAACGCTATTGAGCAGAAACAGACCTTACGGAAACGGATTGAGTTTACGGAAACGGACTGATATGTGTTGAGTTGGCTGAAATCACTGGAGAAATGAATACTTTTTTCACCAAAATGGGTCGGGTGATATAAATAGGTAATATAAGAAACAATTTGTTTAATAAGCATTATCATTATCTTATTGTAACTTCTTCTTCTGATTCACATATTCTATTTTAAAATTTTCACTCCTCCCCTGAGATAACTTTTGGTAACCTAGCTATTTTTATTTTAAACCATATGGCTCAGTTTTTAAGCATTCCTTCCCAAATAGATCAAGCAAAAAGCCTTGCACCTTCTCATAGGCGCTGTTTCAAAAATATATTAAGAATGAAGACAATATTAACGATGTACTAAAAATTTTCTTTAAACTTTTTGAAAGTGTCTTGATATACACGCTCCCTATAAAACCTTCAAATCGAAAAATTTCATACTTCTAAACTAGAATTTTAGGGTAAAAAAATTGTTGAGAACAGCTGGCTTAAGACATATATCTCAAAATGTACCCAATTTGTTAACATATATGGTTCCTATTCTCATATAAAAACCCTAAAGACGGAAGTTTCTCATGGATAAATTTTAAGACATATTCTTTTCTTAATTTATATAAATGACCTTTATTACTCAATCAAACATGCTACATCACATCATTTCGCTGACGACACTAACCTCTTATTAATCAACAAAATACTTAAAAAATTGAACAGATATATAAACCATGACCTATATATAAAAAACCGGTGTCACCGCCTTTTGTCAGCTCTTGCTCTATGAATGACTCTCTTCTATTAAGACAATATTTTATTCACGTTTGTCTTACTATTTATATTATCAAATAATTTTTTCTAATTTTTAAACGAAATTATAAATGTATATTTATTGGTTAAAAAGGAAAATATAATAATAAATAAATAAACAAATAAAAATATCTAACCTTGTGCATTGACTTCGGGCAATGACTTCGTGCAAATAAAATATACCTGAATGCAAATAAAACAGAAAAAATTTTGTTTAAATAATTAAATTTTGCGAAAGCAAAAAAGCGATCGTAGCAAGTTTTGCAGCTGTAGCTTATTTGACAACAGCGCGAAAAATTCTCAATAGTATGGAAGGGTTTTTTGCTGACTCAGTAGATTTTTGAAACGAAATTCTGTCCAAAACCCGTGCCTAAATTTGCGCCTATTTTTCATATTTGGTCTCAACAAGCAAGCAAGCAAGCTAGCAAGCAAGCAAGCAAGCAAGCAAGCAAGCAAGAAAACAAGCAAGCAAGCAAGCAAGCAAGCAAGCAAGCAAGCAA
>JAUZNK010004225.1:0-10526 GCA_035046665.1 Euphysa ruthae | reverse complement strand
TATAACGTGTGTGTGTGTGTTTGTGTGTGATTGGGACACTATAGAAGTTCAATATTTTTTTATGTATCTGGTTATATTTACGAAAATATGAGAAAAACAAAATCTTTTATTGGATGGAAACATTTTAAAGCTTATGTTTTTATTAAAACTAGAAAAATAATAAATAAATTTACTGAAGTAAAATTCCGAAACATTCAATTTCAATAAAATTTATTATTTAGCATTGAAACAATCTTTAGGTTACAATGAATTATTTATACATTGTATAATATACAGTAATTCGGGGTAACATCAAAAAACGTTTTGTGGAAACGCACAGCGTCTTTTTTTCATAAAGTTTTCGTAAAGTTTTGAAAACTTTCTTTTAATATAGAAAAACAAAAAATTACTTGTTTAACATTTCTGTTATTGTTATAGTGTCCATATCGTTTCAAATTTACTACAACACTTGATAATTTATATCACTAATACTAATTACTAACACTAATGCTAATTGGATCAACCTAGGTTAAATTTATTTTTCAGAAATTAGATTGCTAATCTTAAGTATTAAATTCTAAACGTGTAAATTAATTAGTTAGCTATTATTCTAATAATTAATTATTAATTAAAAATAATTGACATCATATAATTTTTGTGCCCTTTTTACACGACATAGCCCACATAGCTTGTTAACTGAATTTCCTCTACAATCACATTTATCGAGATTCGCAGAGATCTAAGTGATGTGTATTACAATCTTATGGTTTCCCAGAGCTTTTGTTTACAGATATTGAATTAGACTTTTTCTATGAGAAAGTCAATTATTTAAAATAAAATTCCCTGCTATAATATTTCTTTTCTTGCCTTCTTTGTTTTGGTTCATATACTTATAAAACGCTGATAATGTTTAGCTCTGCTTTATAACCATTTTCTTCACTTTCGTTAGATTTAACCTGATCTTTAACCTGATGTTCCGATTTGTTTTCGATTAATAGTTTGTGTGCCAACTTGTTTAATATACATTCTTGTCTGCCTGTTTGGTAAAAGTGAAACTCTATAATTTCTTTTAGTATAATGATTCGGCAATAGAAATACAGTAATCGTATAAAGAAATTATGAAAATTCTCTTTAAGAACTTATCATACCAAACTATCATTTATTGGGTTTTCTTTGAAATCTGTAATACTGAATTACACTTTTGAAAAAAGTTCTAATCAATTTATAAGACCTCAGCAAGTTTCAAAACTGTGTAATTTTATTCCGATTGGTTCCTGGGATATTTAAATCAACTTAGTTAAAACTAGTATTTTTGATATTTTTGATGACGTCAACCATCCAAAAAATTTCAAGTTTCTACAACTTTTTTGACATTTCTATTTGTACCAGTAGTAAAAACTACATCGCACTTAAACGACAGAAAGGCGTCAATTTATTTCATTTTTGTTGAAAATAAGAAAAATTTCAATTTATAATGTAAAAGAACGGGTTGCATTCACCAACTTTTGTTACCTAAAATTTTTTTAAACATCATGTAAAAGAAAAGAAAAAGGTAAAAAAAAAATAAAAAGAAGAAGAAATGATAACCATGACTATTCATTGGCACATAATGCAGAATTACAGGGTGATAGTAGAGAGATAAATTTAGAGAAAACTGTTCAGAATAACTGTATGATAAAAAACCCCTGAAAAATTATAAGCAGAAAAGTAGGAAGCGTGGTCTAGTGGTTAGTGTTTCGTGCTACGAAACTGGAGGTCGTTGGTTCGAAATTGCATAATGGCCAATTTTTCACGATGAAGTTGCTATCTAATTTATAGTTAAAAACATAACAGAAATTAGATGGTGTGTGTTTTTCCTCGTCCTTAACACAAAATCGCAAGAAAAAAAAATAATAAGAGGAATAGCTTGATTTAATTTGGCATGCAAATATGTGGAAAACCATTTCTTTAATCAACTCAACATCGATAGAAAAAACTAATGAATCCTAATTGGTGATACACATTTTGGAAGAATTAGAAAATAATGCAACATTTTCTAGTATCTTTTCAGGAAAGAAGAGTTTATTAAAGGAAATTTTAACAATGAAGACATACAAAAGATTTTCTTTGATTCGAATATATCAGGAGACGTGATCATGTGCAACATGTACAAGGTATTAAAAAATAAATTACGGCTGTCAGGTCGCCACACTAATCCACCTGAATTCTTGATAAAATATGATATAGATTAAATAATCATGTAATTCTCAAATTACCTTTTCAATTAAGTTAAAAAGGCTTAATCCGAAATAGGTTATAAAGACTAGCGATCTGAGGAATATAAGAAACTTTCTAGGGATAATTTCTATAAAATTTTATCTAAAAAGCTCTCAACAAATTGTTTTGTGCATATTCAGAATGTACTAGTATATTTAGTATTCGTAACAAACTTCTTTGACGATACCGTATTTTTATAAAAAGAACCCTATGCTTTAATCAAATATATTTGATTATTATAATTTTTTTTTTCGAGTTACTAAGGAGTTATTCTTTTTGATTACGGTTTCTTTGTTTCCTCTGTAAAAAATTCGTAATCTCTAATATGGTACCTGATCTACAGTTATTCTTCAAATTTTTATTGCTTGGAAATTTCCGCCTCTTTAATCCAAAAATCCAGCATTGACGGTTCTCAAGATAGAGAAAATACTAAGTATAGAAACCATTCTCAAATATAAGCCTCGCTTATTAATAAATATGAATTTGATAGCTACTAACTGATTTGAAATTTGAATATACTATGTTTTTACTCTACTAGTGGGTGTTGTGATAAAATACAATTACCACAAATATGGGACTATAATAATTTATTTTTAGCCTCAAATTCTCTTCGTATGTTGCAAAGAGGCCATTTAGAGCAATTTCGTAAAATGATCCATTTCTCAGATCACGTTAAAGTTCGTACAGATTATCTGCCTAAGATACATATTACCTAAGGGAATATTTTCTAGACCAAGCTATGTACTTTTGAAAAAATTTAGACTTATACTTGTTTTTTGAAAAAAGCGTAGCGTGTAGATTATGCAAAATTATATATGTAATGTGGAAGTGCAACCGGTTGGTTTATTATTTTGTTTGCATAGTTGTTTATGCTGGTGCAACTTCTGTGTTTAGCTATATACCCAATCAAAAACTTGAAAGCTATAAAGCTCTATTCTTTAGCCACTTCAATTTTTCCAAAAAGAATGCTGTGTCACCCTCGACAATTATTATGCCTCACAGGAGTCTGCAAAGTAAAATTTTCAAAATGCGGAATGTTATAACACATTTCGGAAAGAGCATTGTGTTTGACTATTGGTTGTAGAAACTTGACCAAAGTGAAACTGCGATGACAAATAAAATCTAATAGCGTCATAATGGTTATTTAACAGATAGTAGCGACTGCAAACAAATGCAAAGCAAAGCGGTTATTTTTACGTTGTAAAGAATCAACAGCTATCTCTTTTACAAGATATATGCGTCCAAAATGCGTCGTCGGCATATTTTTTTATTGTGTATTTTAATGTTTACCAGGCTAAAAAAGGCAGTCAATTGAATGTCGAAGAGGAAATAATTTTCTATGAAATAAATAACATTTTAGTCTTATTAAAGTATTAAACTTTTATATTACTTTTGAGACAATTTTAAAGTGATTTAAATATATATAATATTTTGTTATGATATAATCATAATATATCAGTCATATTATATATTTAAGTATTAAATATATAAAATATAAAATATTTATATATTTAAGTATTTATAGCTTTATTTATCCGGTACTATGGTTTATTGGGAGTGGATGACACTTTGTAATCCATGAAAATGTTTTCTGGAAATTGCTTCACATGGCGCTAATGATTTAGTTTAGACTGCACCCAAAGTATTATCGATATTAAATTCTAAAACAACTTAAATAAAACTCAGCAAAGCTAAAGATTCTGTTTTAAGGGAAAATATGGTTATATGATTTGAAAATATTTTCAATGATACAACTCTTAAATAAATAGATGGAACTTCATGAATTGTTTTAACCATGAGCTACAATAAGGTTCGGTTGAAATGTTCTATTCTATAAGTCTAAGGTCGTTAAATGAAAAAAATTTTAAATAAATACTTTGAAAAATAACTTTGCTGTTATAAAGTTTGATTTGAATAATAAAAAAGATTTTTTAACAAGCATTCAAATCTACTTCTATGTGCAATGTTTATATTGGGGTGTTTTAAAATACTGTTGAAATCAATTTTTTTTATACACTAAGTATAATTCAAAAAGTATACAGGCTGATGTGAATTTCAAAGCTGGGCTTCACATAGAGCCCATCAAAAGTAAAAAAGACACTGTTCCGCACAGTGAAAAAGAGAAGGTATTTTTTACAAACTTCTAAAATGGATACTAAATTCAAAGTGAGAGAGTGAAAAAGTGAAAAAATCAATGTTCCGCAAAGCCAGGTTTTTGGAAATGAAATGTGATATTTTACTTTCGCCGTTTTCTCGTTTATTATAAAAGTGCTTCCAGCATTTATAAAATGGAGAGAATTACCCTTAGAAAAGAAAACCTTTATGAATATATTTCTCAGTCACATTTATCTGTGGTGCAGTTACAGCATGGATTGCAAGATTTAACTTTTCCTAGAAGACAGTGCAACTGAAAAATCAGTTTCAATATTTTGCTTAAAGAGAATTCTCAGCTTTAAGGTAAAAATCTTTATTATATATATCTGGTATATCTTTCTGTAATCTGCAGGCATGTAGATAACATTGAATTTAATAGGTTTAAAGTTGGGTTTTATTATTATTATTTCTTTTTACTAGCACAACTGGCTGTAAAAATTGGCTTCCTGTTTCTTTTTTTATATACCTATAACTAGGGGCCACCACCATCCCTTCGCTTCATGCTGTCTCTTCTCCTTGTTTTTTAATAAAAGTAATAGCTAATAAATAGTATAGTCACACATTGATTCCAATAACATTGAATTTGTAATATTATTCGGAAACAAAAGGGAATCATTTCTTTTTTTTTAAATCTACACCGAACTGTAATTTATACAGTTCTGTTTCCCTTACTTTATTTTGAAGCAACAATTATGTAAATGAGTTACGATTGCTGACTTCAATCAAATTATTTGAAAATGCAAGTTTTTATACGTTTCATCCTGTTTTCAAGTCCGTTTTCCTCAACAGCGACAAAAAATTTTCATCAGTAAACACTATTTTCATCAACTCCCTATCGCGTTTGATACCTATGTTTTGAATTTATTATCTACCTGTGATCAGTGAAGCTGCAAATAGTTCTATAAATGGGAAATGGAATTCTTTTTTTGTGGGTATTGGCACTTTCATTTGTCATCAAACGACTACTTCAGTGCTTTTATCCAGATGTTGGTGAAGAAAAAAATGAGTTTTTATTTAATTCTTTAATTCAACCTCATTTACATTGTTCTGACTTGGTAAATCCTGTTTTACTGATGTTTAGTTAATCAATAGTGGCACTAATGCTTCAAAATCGTCTTTTAAATTTAATCATTTTTGTGCTCTTGTTCCAGTACCAGGTTCTCGTAAAAACAAACGTAAGTCAAGTAATGATGCTGTAAGTGTAGTAAAAAGAAGAAAAAAAAGAAGTTTTTTCAGCAAAAAAAATAGTTAATTCAAGATCGCCTAATTTCATTAAACAAGAATCAAAGCCTTCATTTTAGATCCTGTCTTAAAATCGATCATAGATTTGTCAGTATTTCCTTTTCCGCTACCATCACATTTAGTTTCTTCAGTACCTTCTTTATTTATACCTACTGAATAATGAGCTTATGTAGATTCATTATTAACTGTATGCGACACAAAACCAAATTTAAATGTGAACGATGCTGGAGTTTTTCTTAAAACAAATGCTAGCAACATGCACAAACTTAGTAGTGAAGTAAAGTATAACTTTTATAAAAATGTTTGGAAACCAAGCAAGAGTTAAGATTTCCTCTGTTCAACATTCGGCTCAAAGAATTTTGTTTTCAATACTCTTGGTTACAAGAATTTTCTTGGTTGGTTTATTCGGTATATTCAAAATGTGCGTTTTGTTTACTTTGTTTGTTATTTTCTTGCCACTCATTTAAATCATAATATGCTAAAGTTTTAGTAACATAACCGTTAATTTATTGGTCAACTGCTTCTTTGAAATTCAAATTGTACTGCTTCAAAGCAGATGGTATTCATCAACGAAGTATTCTCGCACTTACTGACTTCTTAAGTATTGTATCTGGTCGCTCTTTACCAATTTCAGTTCAAGCTACTTACTTAGGTCCTGAAAGATCATTTTATCGCCAAATTTTAGATTCTCTCTTTGAAGTTGTTAAACTTTGTGGTCGCCAAAATCTTCCTTTTCGTGGGGATCATGATGATGGTGTTTTTTTTTTTCTGATTTAAACCAAACTATTGGAACCAACATTGGGAATTTTAAAGAGTTTATTTGCCTTTTATTTGGTTTAGGTTCAGATATTTATAAACATATGTCAACTTCAAAGCAAAATGCTACATATGACTCTATGACTATCCAAAATGAATGAATTGAGTGTTGTGGTGCAGAGGTTTCAAATAACATACCAAATGAAATTAAGGATTCAAGCTTTTTACTATTATTGTTGATGAAGCTGTTGATCGTGCTAGTTTGGAACAAATGCCTATCATCATACGCTATATTGGTAGTTCTTTAAATATTTGTGAAGAATTTATTCAGTTTGCTGAATGTGACACCGGTACTAGTCGTAAAGTAATCGCACAAAATTTTTTTTCAGATATAAATTTGGTAGGACTTGAGTTAAACAATGCACGAGGTCAAGGACATGATGGAGCTAGAAACATTTCTGGGAAGGTTAAAGATGCATCATCGATAATTAAAAAGAAGAATGAAAAATGTATTTATAATCACTGCCACTCTCAACGTCTAAACTTGGTAATAACCTAGTTGCGGTAAAGTACAATGTGTTAGGAATTTAATGGAATAGGTTGGTGTTATTTCTTTATTATTCAATTATTCACCATGACGTAACACTCTTCTACAAAACAATATTAGTACTCATTGTCCTGAAATAAAATTACAGAAAATCCTTAATGTTTGTCGCATACGATGGATTGCTCGAATGTAAGGCTTAGTAGTGTTTGAAGGTATATTACCAGCTCTTGTTGCCACCTTTTCTGAGATGGCTGATAATCCAGATAAAAATTGGAATAATGAGACAGCATCAAAAGCTGCTAGTTTCTTAAAGCTTTGTTCAGCTTTTGATTTCCTTGTAACATTAGTTATAACACAGTCTGTTTTAACCTATTCAAATAGTGCTACAGTTGAATTACAATAAAAAACATCTGATCCCGTTAAAGCTTATGAGCATATCAAAACCCTTCAATTAGAGTTTCAAGTATTACGTAATGAAGCTCAGAAATCCCATAACTTTTGGTATCAAAAGGCTTTAAATTTTGCTGAAAAGTTAAATATAAAGGAATAGTTGCCAAAAATTTGCAAGTGACAACAAAACCGTGATAACTTTGAAAAAACATCTGTTTCAAAATATTTCTACCTGTCACTTTGTGTTTCTTTGCTTGATGACATGATTTTACAGCTCAACGAACGTTTTTCAAAAGATTCCTTTGTTGCTCCTAATGCATTTTATTTGAAACCAGGTGTCACAGTAAATAATGACTCCCCTAAACTATGATTCCCCTAAATTATTAACTAGCAAATAATGACTCCCCAGTCATAATTTACTAGTAAATAATGAATCCCGGGAGCTATTTTTTACTAGAAAATTATGACTCCCCTCAGTAAATATTGACTCCCCTTGAAAATTTGAAATATTTAATTTGTATTTCAATGAATACAAATTAAATTTTTATATTTAAAACAACTTTATTATCGACTGGCTTTATTTGAAAAGCAAATGGAGAATTGTAATTGTATATAATAATTGTATTCATTATTTGTATTAATAATTATTGTATATTCATGTATATATTTCTTTTATTAAGATTTTAAAGTAAAATTATGCTATTTTTGTTAGGCTTCTCCATTATAAGAAAGGTAACAAAGACAAGCGTGTATACATTTGCAATAATTAAAAACTATAAGCAACTTTAATTTGTTCATTTTAACATGGTGGTAAAATTAATTAAAAAGGATTTTAATTGATGAATTAAATTTAGTTTCGCTGAGTATAAGCCATTATCAAAGTTTAAGTCTACAAAAAGGCAGAAAAAATAAATAGTTTCATGAATATTTTAATGTATGAGACTAAAGATCACAGCAAAAAATACTTTAACAGAAAGAGTAACGTTTAAAAAATATATGTCTTTGAGTTTTTAGTGCTAAAGCTTAGGGAATGGCGTTAGCAATTGAATTTTTAAGCATTCCATAAGGTGACGTCTCATCATCGTGCGTTCAATTCTGCATCCATGGGCGATTTCCCGTCTAGTATTTCTGCTGCAAATGCAACTGCGATGAGACCACAACTGTTTCCATCATTTTGTTGCTGAACTGGGAGAAAAGTAACGTTGACTTTCCCTGCATGATCGGTAAAATACTTTTAGAGCGACTTTATTGACTTTTTCAAAGAGAGATAATGTTGATTTTAGGCTATCGCAAATCTGGACACGCCTGTTTGAGCAGAAGCTTAACAACCAATTATCGGTGCCATCATCAAGCAATTGTATGTGCTCTTGAGTAACAGGTTTGAATGGTTTATAAATATTTCTTTGAGAGCTTAATACCGATTGGTAGTTCGAATTTGGTCCCAACGCTTCACATATGAGATTTTGGGACGCGTCCATTATGTGATCGTTAAGCATCGCTGTTTCAGATTGAAGAATTTTATGATCGTCTTTATTAAGATGGTATTAAGGATTTTGGATCCAAACTTCGTTGCTAGAATTGGAAACATCGTCAATTGTGATTGATGGAGCTACGGGACTGTCACTTCTTGTTTGGTATTATTTCCTCCAGCGATAAACTCACATCACTTGATTTGCCGAAATATTGAAGAAGTTGGCGCACACTAAATTTTATTTTGTTTGCTCTAAAAAACAGCTTCTCCATTTCATTGCAATTTAGATCCAGGTAAATGCGCGGGTATATAAACAGTTTTCCACTCATAAAAATACATTTAAATTGCTTGCAGGTTCGTGTTAGAGAATTGTAGGTGTGTAGCTTATCGTTTGACGTGTAGAATGCTTCAAAAAGAATTCCCTTTGAAATCTTGTAGGGGAGATTCTCGCAAGGATTCTTTCTCAATTTTCTTAAAAACGATAGGCGTTTCTTTTTCGGTGGCGTTGTTGTTTTCGGCAACATTTTAAAAATATCGCTTTAATAAGCCAAGATTATAGTTAGATTTACGTGTTTTAACATTTGAGTTAACGAGGGTACAAAAAACCGGAGGTCGTGTTACCTCTTACAGTATATGGCCCTAACTACTTAAGCGAAAACTTCCCTCCTTTTCCGTCATTTTGTTTTTGGTTTTGCAGTAAAACCATATCTCCAATATTCACAAACGAGGGTGATTGTTGCCGGCTGTTATATCATGTTGTTTTGTTTGAGCTTTTTTGATATTAGCGCCAGCATCTACATGAATAGTTTCTCTAACAGACATTGAGTTTGATAAAACTGTTTTGAAGGTTTTCTCATCGAATGGTTCTTCACTATTGTGATCAATTTCTAGTGATTTGTCGAGATTGTTTTTTATATCAATCGGAAGAATTGGATGGCGGTTTTAAAGGAGGTATAACGGAGAATATTTTGTTGAATATAATGCCTGCTTACTCGATGTGCGAAGAGTACACCACCGATAATGTATGGCCATTCTTCGGATTTTTCGTCTAAAACTTTCACAAGAGAATATTTCACAGTCCTGTTGTGACGTTCAATGAGTCCGTTCGCTTGTGGATGGTACGCAGAGGTGATTTGTTTTTCAACTCCCATCATATTGTGCAATTGGTCACTGACGTTATTCACAAATTCCCGACATTGGTCTTTAATTTGAATCTGTGTACATCCGTGCCTGCACATTACCTAAAAACAAAGAAGCTTTTAAAGATTTTGAAATTTTTAGACTAATAATAATTTGAAAAGGCCAAAAATCGGTTTTGAAATTAAGAAATTTATTTATTTTGCTGATATAAGCTTTATATTTAAATTATGTAATGAATACTTCGAAATCTTAAAGGGTTCATAAGGATTCTATTTTGTTAAAATGACATATTTTATAAGGAAAGTCAGTTTGTATTTCTATTTCTAAATTAGACTGCACAAAAGCCAAAAACATTTACTAAAAAACTCATTTATTGGAAAAATAGGCACAAGTGCCCCACGTTTACGGCTCCTCTGATTTAAAAAAAAATGTAAAACGTGTTTTTTAGTCGCTTTAAAATACAATTTCTTTCGATTTTAAGAGAACGAAAAACCGAAGTAAACTGGGACGGTATAAAAATTAGGATTTTTCAAAATAACATGAACTTTGACTGGGTAAACAATATAAACCGCTCTCGCCCACCACCCCCCA
>JAUZNK010004224.1:0-10526 GCA_035046665.1 Euphysa ruthae | reverse complement strand
GCAGGATGTGATAAGTTTGGCTCGTAAAGGCTAACTTTCTTGAATATGCGTAATAATTACCCTCCTTGACCATATATATTAAAAAAATGCTATGTAGAAAAATTATAAATCATCTCTTATGCTATGTAGATCAGTCAAAAGAATTTTTCCTTTTTTCCTTATCAGAATTTGAAAATATTTTAAAAGAATCAGAAATGAAAAAAAAAAAAAAAAGATTTCTTCTGATATAAAAAAAAAAGACCTAAATTTAGATTTCATACATCTTTTAATCCAATATCTGCAGGTAACCAGAAAAGTAAATTTGGAAATTTTATTCATTTTAAAAACTAGACACATGTTTTGGTACATCATTGGAATTATCAAAATCCTTGATTTGGAAATAGGTATTTAAGTTGAAGTTTTTAAAGAAATTTAATTATTAAGTTTTAGAGAGATGGATAAAACAAAATTTCTAAATATGTTTTAAATGTCATACTTGTAAAAAGAAAGAAATTTAATTAAAATTTTATTTCAATTATTTTTGAGATCAATTCGATTTGATTTTTTAAATTTATTAATTAAACTTCTTTTTGTACTAAATGATATATTAGATTTTTCATAATAGTAGGATATCGTTTATACCCTTTAGGTTTACACAAATATTTTGTGGCAAAAATGCTTAAATGTCTTAAAATTTGTTTGACTTTCAAAGAAGGTAGATCACCATGAATTAATTTGATTTATATGACTTGCAGAATAAGGTTTTTTGTAAGGAAAGCATCTAAAACTAATTTTATTTTAACTAAATTGTTGCATTTCCCCTAAAATGCCAAAATTGACCCTGTACATGGTTTTTTCAAGAATTCATTTATGAATATTTAGCAGCTCACATTGAGTTGAATAAAAGTGTTTCATTGCTTCATAGTATAGCTAATTAATAAATCATTCAATTTGCTTATTTTTTAGGATTGGGCATTTCTACAAAGATTTTGCTATCAATCGAGAGCTGGATCGATAACATATTCATTTGAATACCCTTCGGTAAATTAAATTTTTAAATTTCTCTTGCAACAAAGTACAAGTCAAAATTTTTATCATGTCGTATTAAAAACAAAAGCATGGATTTTTTCAAAGTTTGATCAATATTTCAAAAAATATACCTTGCGATTTTCATGCAAACCCATCTCAAAGATTTATTTATTTCAGTTTGCAGCAAATGCTTTGAGATAATTTTTTACAACTAGATGTCCTTCCTAATACGAGCTCACTCATCACTCACGGCAATATAAGAGCTAGGTTCTTCTCTCCTGGGACCAACAAGCAGGAAACTTTCCCCTTTAGGTGGTGGTTGTGATGCTGATGAATTCACAAATCAAATCTTTCATTAACATTTATGTACACATTTTATTCATAAGATGTTACCATGAAGAAATGTAACAATTTGAAAATTTATCAAAATTTTGTTTTGATTTTACTTACAAGATGGGAATTATTTTTAAAACAAAAAATATTGCTCTAAAATGTAAAAGGCTGATCAAAAGTATTAACTAGAAATTGACTTATTTTGGATTTTTGATTTGATAATATTATTTATTTTGAATGATCTTTTTCATAGACAAGCTAAGATGCTTTGTTTCTTGATTAAGCAACATGTTTGAATATATTCTTCTTTTAGTTGAAGCTATGCCAATATTTTTTGAAATTTTTCAAAACTAGGCTGTGCGTTCCAGTGAAAAAATAAGTTAGAATTTGAAATTTATTCAGTATATATAGAACTTCATGGATCAGCAAAAAGTACAAAACCTTTTTGAATTTAAAAAAAAAAAACCATTATTTTTTGAAAAAAAAAGTTATGTTATTATTATTTTTATTCTTTTGATGTTTAAGTATAAAAAGATATTTACAAATCGATGAATAAATAGGCTAGTTTGTATCAATGCGCTTAATGTACTGATTTTTTTTTTATCTAACATCAGTTACAAGTGCATTTAATTTGCTTCAATCCATGAAGTTGATACTCACTCGAAAGGCTAATTTTATTACATTATCGTTTCATAAAGATAACCAATTAGATTCTACGATTAACTAGGATTTTTTTGCTTCAAAGGAAGTGTATTTTGCTACTCTTTGGACTGTCGTTTTATCATTTTTAGAAATTAATCACTGTTTTCTCTGTAAGGGAACCTCACACCTCTAAAATGAATCAAATTCAAAAATTTCTGGTGAATATAGAAATGGTTGAAATGCTGATGAAAGGTGCCATCAAAAAGGTTTCTTTAAGAAATAACCATATTTTAAGCAATCTGTTTTTAGTAGACAAAAAGGACGGAGGGCACAGGCCAAAGTGTTTGAAACTGCTGGAAAGCACAAGTACATCAATTTTACTGTGGAATACATTCCCAGCAAACTGAATGTCGAAGCAGACTGACAGTGGCATCTAAAGATGGACTCCTCAGAATGGAAACTTTTGTTATCTAATTTACATCTAATTTTTTTTGCCTTGGAGAAATTTTAATATGAGTGTTGCATGGTTATAAAATAAAAATAAAACCTTTATAAATTTAAATTAATAATCAATTTTGGACTCCAAACAAAAAATTTATTTACCTCCTTTGTTTTACCTCTTTATAAAAGAAAAACTTTTTAGCATTCAAGATTTTCTAATATAAATCTCTAGATTTTTTATTCAACTTTTTTTTTTAACTATTTTCAGGATATGTGCTGTCCTGAAATTATACTTTATTATGATGACCAGTGGGGTAATGTATACCCAAAGGAAGAAATGGTAGGTTTTGCTCACTTCTCATTGAGATTTTGTTGCTTGAGAATCTCAAGCAGCATTCTAAGATCATATTGAAGGTTTCATTCATTCTTTAAAATTAATTTGTTTTTGAAACTTGAAATCTCAAATTTTTTGTGAGGTCCAGGAATAATTTATAGATAACCCTCTTCTTTTTTACTGAATAATTTCAATGTCTTTTCGGGGACAAATTAGAGAATAGTGGTGCTTATTAAAATTCATTAACAGCTATTAATAAATTTTTATTTTTAAAGAAAAAAAGGAATTGGTTGATTTATTGAGCTTAGATGCTCAATTTGCTATCAAAATTATTATTATTTCAATGAAGATAAACTTATCAACTTTACAGAAGTGTTTTGAAAATATCGCGATAATGAAGTCGATGTTAATTTTTAGCACAAGCGGTCATCAAAATTCATAATGACTGCCTATAAAATTTGAAAAAATCTTTTTTTGAATAATAAAAATCAATATAAATGTTTATTTTTGTCTGCTTTTCCAGCAAGCACTTCAAGAAAATTCATACTGTAATAATTAACATTCTAACATATATAACAGATGGCCCGAATCATTTGATGAGATGTTGGAGTAAAAGAAAAATTGTCATTAGAGCTAAATGCAATATAAGAGTGAAAGGATTAAATATGACACGAATGAAAATATTCCAATTTCTTTTATGCTCAGCTGGACAATTCTAGATAAAAAAAAATCTGTTATGGAAAATCTTGCAAAGTTTTTTTAAAAACCAAGCACTTTGAGACAAAGTGCATGTATAAAAAATCTTGATAATGACTAACCTTGTTAAAATGCACCAAGAAAATTACACAAAATTTTTTCGACTGAACATTTGTCAACATTTTTCAAATCTTTGAAACATTTTTGTGTATTTTTAACTCAACATTTTTCAATCAAACAAAAGGTAAAACTATATTATAAAACACATTTTGTACAAATGTGTAGCTCTCCCATGATAAGGTTGATATTCAGTATAAATATAGTTTTAAAATATTGTTTGAAAGCCATCTGTTTCTTTAAATAATTTTCAAATATATTTATGTTGATATATGCAATTTTTTAAAGTAATTTGCATTTTTTCTTGTATAAAAAGGTATTTGAAAATTTATGTTAGTCATTATGTGCAGATCTTAAATTTCATTTCACTATTACTTTTGAAGCATGAATATTTATCTAAGTGCTGAACATGTTTTTTTTTTCAAAATTAGATATTTTAAAACTTAATTAAATGGAAAAACCTAGTATTGGTTAATATTTTGATTAATTTAGTCATGTAAAGAGAAGCGGGATGTTACTAACCCATGGAACAATCAAATATTAGATCTCAGTTTGTACAGTCTTAGCAATTGCAGTAAACATAATAAAGATAACGGAAAATCAGTTAACAGATGTTATGGTATGTTTTAATTTTGAGCTGTATTTTTATGCCACCATGAAATTGTCAGCTCTTCATTCTAACAGCCGATATGATAACATATTTACTTTGACTAAAATTTCAAAATGTTTTTTGTTAGTCAAATTTCTATATTTTTTTAAGTTTTACATGGCTATCCCTATGGCCGTTTGGAATATTTAACATCATTTTAATAATTCAAAGCTTAATTTAAGTCTTTGCACACCCTAGGAAAAATTCTAATGTATAAACTGTAGACTTTTGCACTATTTGTCATTAATTGTTTGGAAATTCAGATAGGTCTCTCTTTACCTTATACATTGAGCTGCTAAAGAAATATCTTCCATATCCATTCTGACCATATGTCATTATACGTCAGGAAAACATCATTATTATCTGAAGAAAATGTGGTATTTTCATCTTCCCCATTTTCAGGGTCTGAAAACCCATAAAAATATCTGACTCAATCACTAAACTGCAATATTTATCAAGAGCATACTCTTCCCAATTCACATCATCATCCATGTCTTCTTTTGAAATTATGTATACAAAAATTTTCTTGAATATTATTTTTTTTTTAAATTTTGAACAATAATATATGCGCGAAAGCATGTAGGAAAATTATGACTTTTTTAGGCATCGCAACACTTTGTCTGTGAGATAAAAATCTTCTACTCAGTTTGTGCACTTTTACATTCCTTAATTTGAATTGTTTACTTAGCACAGAAGAAGTGGACTTTGAACCATTTTACTCTAATTATCTTTTAGATAAAAATTATACTTCATGATACTGAAAGGACTGCTAGCTATCCCACCAAGCGTTATGAAAAAAAAAAAAGTTTTTTATTGAATTAAAATCATTACTTAGTTGTGTATTATGATGCTAAACATGTCAGCTAATAACAAATTTTTTTTGTCACATTTATATAGTTTTCTAGAGCACAAGCTACGTTAACTTTTCTATAATTGTAGTGGCCACAGATATTAATGTTATATATAGAATCATTTAAACTAACAGAAACACCTTCTGTTGATCTGTTGATCTTGTTGTTATCTCTAGCACTAATTCTCCTGTTAAGTTAGCAAATTTTGCATGAAGAAATTGGAAAGTGCAATGACTAAATGTCTTTGCATAAGCATAAGCAGCCTTATACTCACGATATAATCAAGTTCACCATTCAATGTTTCAGCGAAAACAAAATATTAGTGGGCAATTTTCATAGAAGTTTTATTTAACTTTCAAAAGTTTTCTTATAAACATTTTCATGTGATTATACACCTATTTATTTTATCTGGAGTGTATATTTACTTAACAATATTTAACAGAAGATTCTACGACACTGGAAATAAGATTTATTTTTATTGTTCATGTGACTTGGGAACACTATTTTAGCACTTGGTAAACATCTATGCTAAATAAACAGCAAAAAATCCAAAAGTGATAAAAAAAATGTGGGAAAAGGAAATTAGATCATTATTTCCCATATTTATACTGGTAAGGTGATCTTCCTCAGATTTTCCTCAACTTTTCTGAGACGATTCCAAAGCAGTTGTGATCCAGGATATGAAAGCACTGTACGTCAATAAATTTTAGTTCTTAGAGAAGAGTTTTGCTCGATATGATAATAATTGACCCTGTTACCCTGTTATATAAAAATATTATTTTCTAATATTTTAGAGAAGAAGGGTAAAATTGAGATTACACAAGTTTCTGAAACGTCACCGGGTTTAAAAAAGGGTTAACTTTGGCGATTTTAGTTGCGTCTTGTATTTTTAAAACCCTTCATTAGTCATGGGGAATTAATTTTCTTTGTTTTTAATATAACTTTCTTTTAAGGCAAAATTAATGTTGTATAGTTCTGAAAATATGCTTTTAAAGCCATTGTAATTGACATTGGGATTGTCACCATTGCATTGATCAACATCATATAATTTTTCCACGCCATTGTTGTATAACGTTATTAGCTGTTTCAGCATCTCTTGTAAAATAAAGCGTCAAGGAATGGTATCAACTACACGCAAAGCTCATTTTTGGCGGTTTTTCTTGAGATATAAATATCGTCATACCAATTTTAGGGAAATGGAGCATAGTAATCTTATTGCCTCTAAAATTAATATTATTATACATTTTTATAAATTATTACTACCCTGATATCTGAATGACAGGAGCAAAAAATTGTTTCTGCTTGTTTTTGAAATTTGGTGGTCTGAAAAATATGATATTTCCATTTATTTTAGATTTTTATGCTATAGATTATTATCTATTCAAATTACTTTATACAATTTTAAAAGGAGTTCGCAGAAACTGATCTATACTATCATCTCATTATAAAGCTTATTGATTTTACAGGACGGAGGACTTTTCGTGCTGCAAGAGCTCGATGGTGGTATATAGTGCTTGCAAAATGTGGTTCACGAGAGGTATTGTTTTTTATTTAATTTAATTTAAAAGAATTGTTTTTTATATTGTTTCTATGAAAAAAAAATTTAATTCGTTTTAAAGGATGCTGATCTTTTAATTGTGCTTAGTTTTGATAAACCTCCTTAGAAATTTTAAGTATCAGCTCTCTTTAGATTTTTCAGCAGGCGTAGTTATACAAAGTAAATTATTTTTGTTTTTTCAGGGTGTTCAACTTGACTATAGGCTAGAAATGACTAACGGTGATACATTTTGGACCAAACATTTTTCAGCTGATGAAAAAAGTATTAAATTTTTCCTTCTGTATTTTTAAAATAAATTTTGAATTTTATTATTTTAGTGTTAGCATTTTTTTTTGAAAGCCAGATTTTGAAATAAGATCTCTTTAATTTGTTCAGTTAGTTATAATTTTTGGGTACAGATGATTTAAAAAAATTAAAATTGTTATTATGCAATGTTTATCTTTGCTTTTGGATTTTTAGCCATGATTTTTTCATTTTAGTAGTGATTTTTTATCTTATGTAATGTATAAGATGTTGATTTGATATTTTGCTATTTTTGGGCAAAAAAAATTGTAATTTTTTTGATACCCAGGCTATGGTTTTGAATTTTAAAACAAACAGTATTGATGGAATGGCAAAATCCAAAAAACTTATTTCTATCCAACAACAAGAATCATCTTAAGGAGCCAATTGTATTTTCTCTTTATGCATCCCTCTATGCTTTATTAATTGCTACAGATTGATATTTTAAAGCCGACAAAAAGCAGATATGAAAATATAAACTTTTACTTTAAACCTCAGTTTTTTGGCGCCCATTATAACATCTTGTTATTTGTGATAGATTGAAGGATATACATATAAATGTCATAATTCACTCCATATTCAATAACAGCCTTAAAATTTACAATAAATTGTGTTATATATCTCATTTAAGTGGTAGATTATTTTTGTAATTAAGTTTTGGTCATTATCATTCTGTCAGTGATTGGACATTTGATTAAATAATAATTTTATCTAAATTAAATATTACACACTTCTCATTCTCCTGTTTAAACCAGCAAGAAGACATATCAATGTCAGTGTCAGTGAAAAACTTCATACTGACTGAAAAAAGGAAAAAAGTATAGAAAATTTTTCTTTGGGTCACTAAATATGTTCATTCAAATCCCAGATTTTTAACAAAATTAGTTCATGGAGTTAATAATCTTCTGCTTGATAAGGATGCTTCTTCATTAATCTGAAATGCCAATGAGCTATTAAATTATATCATGGCCCTAAATAACATTTCCCTGGTTTTTCCAAACAATGTTTAAGTTGAGTTTTTTTTATATCATTGTGATTTGCTTGCAGCTACTTATGTAAAAGATAAAAAAATTTCAGGAAATACTTTTGATTTGAATAAATATAGAATGGCTTATCTTTTACATGTGTTGTTTATGTTCATATTTTTTTTAGATATCATTGAAACCGAGTTTATATTCCTTTGTCTCTCAGTCGTAGTTGTTGTTTTGGTTATTTATTTTTCGTGTAAGTTTTTATTTTATTAGTAATTTAATTAAGCTGTCCCTTAGAAAAGTTTTATTGCCATACCTTTGTTTTTTTATAAATTTTATATACAATTAAAAAAGCTACGTTTAAAAATAAATCTTGATAGATAATAATTTAAGAAACACGCCGTGAGTTAAATGTTTATTCTTGCTATGTTTTGAGAGACAGGCTGCTCCCATTTTCAGGTAAAGCACAAATAAATTTATAGAGTTTATATAGGTATTCAGTAGAACTGAAAATGCTTGTGTAGGGATTAACGGTAGTTATTTATAATTTTGTGGGTTGTAATGTACAGCAGTTCAATTTTATTAAAAAAAAATCTTCCAAAGGGATTAGCACCAGTTGTTTACTGCAGAATGACTACTCACTGTTTGTTGTAGTCCATAATAGTATACTTCTTGTAGACTACAATGAACAGTGATTATTCATTCTCTGCGAACTGTATTGGAAGGTTGTTTTTTTGCGGATAAGAGGGTGCCCAATTTTATGGATTATGTATGAAATACAATACGATTTGATTAATTTCTTTGATTCTTTAATTTTTCGTGATTCATGTCTAATATAGATATGTTACCCTAATCAAATATGTGGCTTTTTGCCAGCAATGTTAAGAGGTTTTGTTGTTTTGGTCAGCATTTATTACAACATGGATAAGTTTTTTGTTTCTATTAATAATTTTACGTTTAGAATAGTTTCCAAAGAGTTTGTATGAATAGAAGGTTGTTTGGATATTATCTTGAGGTAGTTGATTTCTAAAAATTTCGCTTAGTGCTGGAATATATGGAAGGTTTATAGAGCAGATAGGATTGGCTTTGTTTTCAACTTTGATAAATTTTGTGGCATATGGTTTCTTTTTTTCACGTGCATTATTAGCAATCAGTTGTTAACAGTCAGTATGGTATTTAGATATTTGCTTTCTTTTTCTTTCGGATCAGTGATTATGTCTTTGGCATGTTTACATAAGGAATAAATTGTGCTTTCTTTAGCAGATTTTAACATCATTTGAATTGAAATTTAGATAGTTGTCCGTATGCTTTACAATAGATTTTGATAGAAAGAGAATCATTAGCATAATAACATATAGCACATGTGATAACACATGTGTCGAAGATGGTGATAAGTTACATAAGATTTTCAACAGCAAATTTAATTTTTTGGTGAAGGTTACTTAGTACTTAAAAAAATGATTGCAGGTAAGTTTGTTTAAAAATGGCAAATAGGTCATCTACAAAACACTTCCTAACTTTATGAGGTTCTAAAGTAGAAAAAAAGGCAAGTGATTTGTGAGATTTAATGTAAATTAATGTAAAGGTAACAGCAGAATGGGTAGGATCAACCAAAGAATCAAACTGAAACCAGATTTTTGTTAACAGGTTTTTTATATATCTTTTGGAGGTATTGGCGTTTTGTTTTTAGAGAAGTATTGTTTTCAAGGGGGTCTTTGATGATAACAAATGTGACTTTGATTAAAACATCAATTTAGAGTGGAATAACATCGTACAAGACCATACCTTTGTCATTTTTTACAACATTTTGTATGTAGTTAGAAAATTCTTTTGAATTTTTAGATTGGTAATTAGATAATTTTGTATATAATTCGAAAGAATATTTGGGACATATTTTTATAAGTTGTATAAAGGTATAATCTACATGAGATGGTTTTGTAGAAGACCATAATAGCAGGTAGGGTTAGGGTTAATCAGTAGGTTTGGTTTTCTAATTTTTTGATTTTTAGTGCAATGAGTTTTCGGGTTATTTCACTGTTAGGTCTTTTTTTATTGGAGAGTATGGACCTGTACTATTAAGTTCATAAAGTTTATAAATATAGTCTTTTTATCAATGGTAAAGGTGGAGCACCCTTTGTCTGTGGGAAGAGTACTGTTATCACATTGTTTTAAGTTAGGGGCAGTTTTACGAAATTTTTGGAGTGAAAGGCGTACTTTAGCATGTATAGTGCCAGGTTCTTTCTCCTTTAGAAATATAACGAGTTGAGTCTTCCATAAAAAAAACTTTTGTTATGAATATAAATTAATAAAGTAAAAGAAGTTTTAACTAAAGTAGTTAACTATAATACTAAAACTAATGATTAAAGTAATATAACAGTTATCTAATTGTACAAGAGCAAATCATAATAATTCTGAGCTGTTTTTTTTTGATTAATTAATGTACATTATTGCTCTCTCAGGTGATATTTATAATAAAAAAAAATTACTGGTTATGTTATTGTCACTATGGTGACAAGAACATAACCATGGTGACTATGGTTTCCACAATTTCTCTATTATATGACTAAAACTATACTTTACCTATAATTATATAATTATATTAAAAAATATGAATAACAATAAAATTAATAAAAATAAAATATAT
>JAUZNK010004223.1:0-10527 GCA_035046665.1 Euphysa ruthae | reverse complement strand
TAATAATAAGATCATATGTAATGGATGTGGTATCCATGGTCAACAAATGTTTAAAGAAATAGTTCTAAGAATTAGAAGGAAAAGATATATGCAATATAAAGCAAGTAAAGAGGAAGGCAAGCAGCACATAGTATCAGCAAAATATATAACCACTTCAACATTTTAATTGAGCACCCACTAAATGCATTATTTTTGGATATTTTGTCAACATTTTTACACACTATTATCACAAAATTTGTAATTAAATGATATAAAAAGAAATAAATTCTAAGTTTCATTGTCACAAAATCTTCCTTTCTTTTCCGGGATCAAACACATGCACATTGTTTAAATTTGAAAACAGAAATGTTTCCATAAGGAAAAATGTTCAGAAAATATAATAACCAATAAAAGATTTTAAAGTAATGCTAGTCATGTACAAAAAACCAATTGCTTATAACTGAAAATTCCTTAATATAAGTTGAACACCCCCTGGTTTCTCATAAGTCGCTATAAGTTGAATACCCCCTGATTTCTCATAAGTCGCTATAAGTTGAATACCCCCTGATTTCTCATAAGTCGCATTGCCATTAAAAACAACTTTAAAAATCTTGATAAGTGATGACAACAGATAGCGTATAACTTTTGATTGAAAAGAAATGCAGCTTTCGAACCTTAACATGTGTTATATATACAAATATATAATAATATACACATATAATAAAAAAAAATCTAACATATCAGCCTTTGCAGGGGGCATGGATGGCCAAATTTTAATTATCACCATGTTTTTCACCCAAATATTCTCAATTTTTAACGAAAAAAAAAACACCAGGCTTTGTCTTTTAAACGCAAAAAACAGAATGAAAAAATGTTTTATATAATAAAATTTATGACATTTTAAACTTTTTAACTTTACTGTACAATTCTCTAAAAAAAATCCTCATTTTCACAGGGGTGCCAAAATATTAAAATATTCCAAATTGAAAACGAGAAAGTTCACTTCATCAGAGAAAACTTAGTACAAAATGTAAAAGACCAATTTTGAAAATTTAGTTAATACTAGCTGGAGTTAAAAAAATCTACTGCATATTTAAAAAAGGTAAGGAGTCTAGTTTATCCCCGCCGTTTTGAAAAAAAAAAAAAAAATCACTACATTAACACAAGCTCTTTTTTGAGAACACCAAATGCAAAAAAATAAAGAGCATTATGTTATCTTACCAGAAAGTTATTTCTGCACCTTTTGCAAAGTTATAAAAATTAAAATAAATTACTTATTTTCAAGATTTAAAATTTACAAAACAGCTCTACGGCATCTACACTTAAGCTATCAAGGTCGCAAGAGAATCATAGCATGCTGACACGCTCTTTTGAAGCCCCGTAATGCAGCTTGTCACTTATAAAGAAATTGATTGAACACCCTGATTTGCGCAAAAACTGTCCCCATTTGAAATTTTTTTTTTTACCGTGGAATATTTCAGGAGTGCGGACCTTGCGATTGACATCGCTATCTATATAAAAGATTTTTTCGATATTTTAATTATCTTAGAAATAAAATTTGATGCAAGTTTTCCAACTTCTCAATTTTTATTAAATGGATTTTCTGAACTTGATAGAGATAGATATGGAAGAGGTATTTTAGTTTACGTAACAAATGATGTTCCAAGTCGACTACTAAAAAAAAATAATTTTCTGAGAGATATTGATGTTGACATTGTTGTTAAAATAAATGTGAAAACAAAAATGGTTACTCTTTGGAACATATCACCCAAAAAATAAAAACAAAGAATATTATTTTGTTCATGTTCAGATGTTTTTAGCACTTTTTGTAACCGATTTTTATTAACAGAAGATTTTAACATTGAAGTACCAGAACCTTCTTTGAAATAGTTTATGCAGGATTTTGAACTAGAAAACCTAGTAAAAGAAAGTACATGCTTTAAAAGTATTATTAACCCAAGCTGTGCTGATCTTTTCATAACAAATTATAAGCATTGTTTTCAAGACACACCTGCTTTTTCTACAGGATTATCTGATTTTCATAAAATGATAGTAACTATATGCCGAACATATAGTAACCTTATGTGGAGTCGGCACAGTAGTAGGACCTTTGACTACGGAGCGAAAGGTTACGGGTTCCACATCTGGCGGAAATTTATTTCCATGTTATCTCTAAGTTTCTGAGCAAAATTCATTGCGTAATGCAAAGCTAGTTCAAACTGGTCGAATTGTTTGGTTGAGTGAATTGCGTAAGCGCAAACAGGCGTTCTAAGTACTCCAAGACCCACCACGTGGGCCAATCTGGAAATATTGTCTCGGAAATTTGCTGGTTCCCCACGTTAAATATAACAACTATCACTATCTGTCTCTGTTAACTTTTCTTAAAACATCTTATAAAACACCTTGAACAAAAATAACAATAAAGATCATATAAATAATCTGATCAGGAGAGAATTGATTGTGAGTTAAAAGACAAACTAAATCAGCTAGAAACTCTTGTTTATACAAGTTTTGGACATTCTTTTTTATACATATTAGATAACCACGCACCATAAAAAAAAATCCTAAGATAAAATGAAGCACCTAAAAGCACTTAAAAAAGCTATGATGAAAAGATCCGTACTAGAGACAAAATAGCTATTATATTAATAAATTGAAGGAGGAGCAAACTAGATTTAAGAAACAGAAAAACTATGTAAGTAGATTTGATAAGCAAGAAAAAAAATTATGTTATGAGAATCTACAGGTAAAAAGCTCTCTCTGTTTAATATTTATCTAAATGATTTTTTTTTAATATTTGTCTGATTTTTGTAATTTTGCTGATGACACCACATTGTAAGCATGCGACCAGGATTTAGAATTTGTTATTCAGCGTTTAGAACATGGTAGTTTATTGGCCATACAATGGTTTAAAAAACGTCACTTTTTAATATCTGGGTAAAAATTTAAACATCACTTTATTACATTAGAGGAGTCAAAAATTTGGGATAGTCAAAGTGAAACACTACTAGGAATAACTACAGACAGAGATTTATAATTTAATATACCACTTTCATATATATGTATGAAAGTATGGAGATAGTCGAGTGCATTAGTAAGAATTTGCAAGTTTATTCCATTTAACAGGAGGAGAATTATTTTTAAAGCTTTAATTGAATACCCGTTCAGCTATTTTCCACTTGTTTGGATGTTTCATCATAGAACATTTAACAGCAAAACAAATAGGCTTCACGGAAGAGTTTTAAGAATAGTTTAAAATATTACCAGGTCTTAAATTTTAAGGAACATTTAAAACTTGATAATTCAGTAATAGTTCAACAAAAAAAATATTCAGAAACATGCAAATAAACTTTATAAAAGGAACAAAAATCTTTCGCCAAAAATAGTTAGTGGTTTGTTTATAAGAAATTAATGCAAAGATAAATCCGTAACAATGAAATTTTATTTAGAACCTGTAAAATGGAAAATAGAAATATAGAATAAAAATAAATCATTAGGAGAATTTAAAAGAAAAATCAAAAGTTGGATACAGGAATGTGGATGTAAGTTATGCATAGATTACTTACAGGATATAGGTTATATTTGGTGTGTTTTAATTATAATAGGAGTTTTAGCATAATTTAACATTTGATATTATAAAGTGTTTTTATGGATGTAAATAGTCAACTTTTGATTAGTTTGACTAAAATTGTAAACCTAGGTAAAACAGAGATATGGTAACAATGCGTAATGTAAATATATTTTTTAAAACAATAGTGTTTCTTAAAGCAGGGCAATCGCTACGAGCAGCGTGTTTCTTAAATCCCTACGAGGTTCTGCTTCTCACACCAAGCAAAAGTTCTATCACGAATGTTTATTAAATTAAGCCTATTAAGAAGGTTCCTTAAATCATAAACAAGCTCAATTAGAGTTTTTTCTTAAACCAGCCACATCCTCTGTAAGTAATGTTTATTAAATCTAGCACATGCCTTATTTGAAACTTTATAACGGCAACAAAACAGTTACTGCTTGTTACTTATGTTAGATACGTCATCACGTCTTTCAAATATAACATCATTTGCTTCAGCAATAGAATTCCATCTTCAGTTCTTCGAAATTTTCGGCTTGAGGATATATATGCCATTCATTTTTAAGGAATTGTATTGACAAACAGAGTGTCTCATTTGGAAAAAAAACACGTAATTCCGCAACAGATTTCGCCTAAAGACTATTGTTGATATTGTTATTATTATTTTTTATCTTTATTATTATCATTGTTATTATTATTATTAATATTGAATATTTATACAGGGTATATACACTCCAGTAAAAAACTGGTATCAACATGTGTCCTGAAAAAAATATTAGTAAAATCAGTTAAAATCTTATTAATAAATTATAAAAACATCTGGTATTATCAGATTTTAAAACATTGCTTTAAATTTCATCATAGAGGAAAAATGGACTGGAAAATGTGTTGATAAATACTAATGTCAAATGATTAGAAATCTAGATCAATGCAAAGCCAAAGGAGTAAGATATGACTGGTTTTTGTTAGATACGTTTGATTTGATAAAATTTTGTGATACCTTATTAGTTACCATAAAGCCAGTTTTAATTGATTACGGTTTTCTGTTACGCCTAAGAAATTTCAATTTTACCATTTAATCATATATTTTTGGTAATCCAAAATTAAGAAAAAACAAAAACTTTGCGTAAACCGGCAATCAAACCCGGGACAGAGGAACATTGTATGTTACCACTACACTACTAGCGCATATGAGAATTATCATAAATCCTTATAATATATTTATATTTGGTAAATAACAGCAGATACATCATCTCCACTCTCTCGATTGAATTATTCTCTACTGTTCAAATATTATTAATAAAGAAATAAGGAGTCGTGACAAAATATTAAAAAAATTGGCACAGATTTTGACACACTTTTTGGCGCAATTTTCATTTTCAATATCATCGCAAATATCGGCCAGAATTTTTTGCTGAATCAGTAAAAAAAAAAAGTTCCTTATTATAGTTAATTTTTCGGGTTACCGTCAAATCAATATACAAAGGTTAAAAATGGTATATTTTAATGGACGATAGAAGAAGAATTCAGCAAACAACACGCTTTCTTATGCTACCAATGATTAATATACAATAAACCTGTAGCTATTGAAATTACTTTTAATTTGGTTTTGATATATTGGAAGTATAGTTTGTACAAAAAGAAGAAAGAATTGAAAATTGATTTTATGGTTATGCTGCATACATTGTGAAATAAAAATTATTGTTTTTAATTAAAATTATATTTCAATTTAAAATTAATTTAAATTTAACTTAGGCTACTTTTTTAAAGACACGAAATTAAATATTAAAACAACGAATGTTTGAGAGTATTCCATTGGAATTGAAAGGTGGTAGGTACCATGGAAAAAGGACATTTTTTGAAAGAAAAAGTCTTGTTAAAAATCATTTTATTTTAATTTGCTCCCCTTATCAAAACATTACAAACAAAATTTTTTAAAATTCATATTCAGCATAACCACATTAATTATGCACCTAATTAATTATGCACCTAGTTAATTATGCACCTAATTAGTGAAAAATAACGAGAAAAGACAGTATGTCTTTCAACAAGAATATGTTTGGAGCCGTATGTCAGAATTGACTGAAACTTTCGAAATTTCATCTTCATATAAGAAAGAAGATTCTAAAGAAAAAAGAAATCAGAAAAAATTCACCCAATTCATGTAAATAGGCTATAAAATTTTAAGATGGAATTTAGTAAATGCACTATCCAGATATTGTTTTTTGCAGGTTTTGAATTGTACTAAATATACTACCTTTGTGGAATTACAGTTAAAAACTCTCCCCAGAATCTTATAGATATCTTCACCCACTTTAAATTTAATGGAGTTTACAGATACACAGATACTCATTACAGATTGACAAATTCCACAAAATTTCTCACCACGAATAAGCGAATCTTCTTCAAAAAATTTTCTGGTTCTAATGATTTGATGCCTAATCATTTTGTTATACTCCTTACCAAAAAATGGTGCTTCCAAGTCGTCGCTTCTACGATCAAAAAGTATTTGCTTAGAGCAAATATGTTTAATCGTAAAGTTTGACTAAAATTAATTGACACTTCAGAATATAACATGCTTCAAAAAAGCTTTAAGATACTGGTGTGCATCTTTCGGTTTAACAAATAAATCTGTGATCATCCCGAGTAACTTCAAAATCCATGAATTCATCCTTTTAGTCCAAGGGCTTATAGGATATCTCAAAGGTTTTCGAATCGAGTATGCAATCATGTTCTTTGGTGTTTTTTGGGCAAAAAATATAATGGCAGATAAAAAACTAAAAAAAAAAAAATTCATAAAATGATATTTGATATATGAATGGAAAGATAATTTAAAGTTAATTAATAATCATACAAAAAAATTGTTTATATCATCCAAGATATGACCTGAAAAGTACAATTACTTGAAAAAAAAAAAAAAAATACAATTATAAATAAAAAGAAGGACGAAGGAGTGTTTACCCGGCTAATGGGACAGTACACAATTTAGCTGAATCATTTTATAAATATATTAGTGAACTACTGAGGAAAAGTTACGTCTACCTTTTTTTCGATTAATACTTTGAGTACAGTATAAAAAGCAGCAGCCGAAAAGATCAAGCTAGAAGTGTGGCACTCAACGAAAGATTTTCATACTACTGCCAATGTATGGTTTTACCCTTTCGTGCATAGAAAACAAAGTTCAAATTATCGAAATCATTGCTAACTAACTAGTTGATAAAATTGCAATAACTAACGAGTTACTTTTACTTGTTACGAGTTACTGTTACTTGTTACGACGATTCTCTCTGAGAATTGCACAAAGGAATCAAAATATGAAAACTGAACCTTAGAACTACAAACTAAGAAGCTGGCGTAAATATCGTTCAACAATGTGTAGCTTCAATACTCGTGGAATCAAACTGTGTTACAGCAACATGTGGTGATACTAATGTATTTATCCTACTTAATCAGCAAACTTTTTCTGTGCTTTTTATGTTGTAAAAAACGACCAAAACATCTCTAATGGTAGGTAATTTTAATGAATTTCAGAATTCAATCAATTGATCAATTCAGTTCTTCTTGACAATGAGCTAACTCATCAAGAGCTTAATGAAACAATTTCTGCTCTTAAAATTAATAAAGCTGATGATTATGACGATTTAAATAGTAATGTTATTTTAAATACTATGAGCAGCATCAGAAAACCTTTATACTTCATCTTAGATTTATTTCCAAAAAAAGGAATTTACCCTGATATTTTGAAAGTTCCTATTTTAAAAAAGTGTACCACAGCATTGTTCTCTAAATTCAGGTCTATTTCATTAATTCCAGTTATTTCAAAAATCTTTGGATGAGTCATGTATACTAGACTTTATTCTTTCTTTATTTCTGATAAACTCTTTATAAGAAACAATTTGGATTGCAAAACACTGCTCTACTGAACACGCTATTCTTGAACTCGTTGATCAGATAACTAAATCTTTTGAAAGCAACACATTTTTGTTAGGGGTCTTTGTAGATCTATCCAAAGCGTTTGATACAGTTAATTATGATATCTTGTTAGACAAACTATGTTACTATGGAATGAGAAGTAGATAATTTGACTGGATTAAATCTTTAATCTAGAAGACAATTTATTATTAATAAAAGCTCAGGATTAAAAAAGGTTTTGTGGGTTGTTCCAAGGGATCGTTTTGGGTCCATTACATTTTTTAACTTATATCAAGGATATGTATAAAGCATGCAATACCATGTCATCGAATATTTATGCCGACGATACAAATTTCTTTCTTAAAAATAACAATGTCAAAAGCCTTTTTAATGTCATGAACCATGAATTGGAAAAAATAAATGCTTGGTTTAAGGCAAAAAAACTGTCCCTAAACGCAGATAAAACAAACTTTTTTCACAAGATCTCACATGCCGATAACCATCCCTTAAAATTACCAAATTTATCTATAAAGCACAAAACTATCGAATGAGAAAGTTTCTTTAAATTTTTTGGTGTTTTATTTGATGAGAATTTATTTTGGAAAAGCCATATCCCAACATAAGAATCTAAACTCGCATGCGCTTTTGGTCCACTATACAAGTCGAGACCCTATCTAAACATGCCCTCTCGTAAATTCTTGTATTTCAGCTTTATACACAGTCATCTTTCGCTTGGGGGGCTACTCATAAAACCAAACTAATTAAAACAAAAATTATTAAATCTTCAAAAACACGCCTGCAAAACGATAACGTACAAAAAAAGACGTAATAACGCATTACCTGTAATGGCAGAATTAAAAATTCTGAACATTTACAACTTAAATATCTATAACAAGTCATGATTTTTATGTTCAAAGCTACTAAAAAACAAGTCACACCAAGTTTTGATCCATTTTTTGAACTCAATATTTCCAATATTAACTTGCGATCTAATCATAGAAAAAAACAAGTCGAACATTCTATCTCTTACAGAGGTCCGAAACTTTGGAACTCTCTAAGTTGTGAATTAAAAAGTATCAAAAGTCTTAATATCTTCAAAAAATAATTAAAAAATTTTTTTTCTTTATAATGCACTATAAAATGTCTTTAGCATCGACTGAGACGTTTCTATTAGCTTATCTTCTAATAACTTAGTCATTACTTTAATTTAATTTTCTTTCGTCCACATCTTCGGCGAAAACGAACAGAATTGGGGAATTAATAATCTACTCCGAAGCTTAGTTCTCTTCCACCAAGCACACTACCAAGCAGCAATGTGGAAAAACAGTCTCTGCTCAGACCAACCTGAAATCGACGCAACAAAGGTATGTCAACCATTAGGTTTTGTGGGTGTTATGTCAATAAACCGAGCTATAAATGGCATATATTTTTTCTTACATGTCAAAAGTTCATTTATGCTATAACAGACATAAATCCAATATTTTATACTTAAACTTTACTATTTGTATTATACATATACTAGCTGTTTACTCGCATATTTGATGCATATTTCAGGATGTTGCAACCTTACAATGGAGCCTACAATCAAATAAAAAAAATTATATAAAAAATAGTCATAAAATACATATATGTATTTTACGACTATGATAAAACAAATATATATATAAACAAATTGTGCGGATCTATTCATTTACTTATTCATACGATTTTTCCCGTACCCAGCCCGCTACAGAATGCATAAATGAAAGTAAACAAAAAAATTATTGTGTAATTTTTTTCTAACATGAAGAGGAAAGATATTAACATTTCATTCGGATTGAAATTTCATGCATCATGCCTGGTGCCAATTTGTCTATTTTTGGTTGTGGTACTTTTAGGAAGAAATTCCAAAGTCAAAAGACGATTTTTACTTTTAAAAGTCAAAAATCTCATCCACATTATTACCAAGGGTAGACTTATAGATGCGAGTCTACAATCGGGAAGTTTTTTTTATTCATATGTGAAAAAAATGGTATTCCAGACATCATTCTTGGAAAAAATAATAAAGAAACTATCAAACCATCAACAGGTTCAACCTTCACTTTTAGGTTGTAGGTAACCTAATACAAAAATAAAAATTCTCAGACTTACCTCAGTAGTCAAGAGAATCTGCTTCATTCATTTCTGCCAAACGAGCCAAAAATGATTTAGATGATACTTCAACACTTTGTGTTCCATGCTATGATTATTTTGAAGAATTATCTCATCGCGTTCAGATGTTAAATCTAATTTGAGTAATCTTTTTACACGTAAGTTTACTAACAATAACAGTGCAACAACACCCTTAATTTGCAAACAATTTTATTTTGTATTTCTGGTTTTAATATGAAATAAATGTGATAATAAAATTACGTATGTGGCCAATATCAAGTGTTATACAAGCGAGCCTTTTGAATTAAAATTTACATCATGAATCAAAGAATCATTAATTTCACTAAGTTTAAATGTTCACAAAGAGCAACCAATTTTTTTGATATCTTAAGCTATAAGTATATTATAATATATATAGTTAAAGTCTGGTAACAATGAAAAAATTTTTATGAGAAATTGTGAATCTGAAAATAGGACAAAAATATAAAGCATATTGATCTGTTTTTTATTTTGCCATGGGAAACCCTGAAACATTTTAGCTGAAAACTTAGATTAAACTGACAAAAACTTTTGTCCAAAAATTTATATAAGATATATTATATAAGACTATCTTATTTATACATAGTATTTTTAAATGGTGTCTCCCCAGATATCTTAAAATTATCGTCCGGAATTCCTACATTAAAAAAAGGTTATATAAAAAATTTTTCAAATTATGGAGCAATTTTTTTCCTGTCTAATAAAAATAATTTACTTGAAAAAACTCATACATTCTCGACTCAACAGTTTTTGTTTAAAAAAATACAGATCCCTTTATGAAATGCAGTTTATTTTTTAAGCTAAGTACTCAACAAAAAGTACCAAACAAGCAAGCAAGCAAGCAAGCAAGCAAGCAAGCAAGCAAGCAAGCAAGCAAGCAAGCAAGCAAGCAAGCAAGC
>JAUZNK010004222.1:0-10527 GCA_035046665.1 Euphysa ruthae | reverse complement strand
ATATAAATCAGTTCTTTGAATTTAGGTTTGTTGTTATTTTTGTTTTAAAAACTTCTTGAGCATGTATGTTCTATTGTTGCAGACTTTCCCATTGTTTAAAATCAACCAATGAAAATGTATGTCTTTCCTTCAAGTTATTTTTTGTTCCTTTGATGGCAGTTGGCACAGCGACGACCAATGATGTTTGATCAGTATAGGTGTAAGGTACCGCAGGAAATCATTACACATTCATATGAAACCAATGAACGTTCTGCTGAGGCCAGAATTCTTTTTGAGCTACTGAGCCATCCAGTCATCTTTTACCCAGCTTATAGTTGCCGAGATCCTTTTTTTCAGTTATTCACTTTGGCAATGGATACCTATCTGGAGTAAGTATGAACGCCACTGAATGTATTTTGGAAGGTAAAAAAATAAAGGAGGCAATTATACCATTAGGTGTTTAAACATAAAACATTTGCTTCACATAGACTTGCTGTTGTATTGTTAAGGTGTTCGAACATAATTGGGTTATGCTTAATTTTGGTTTTGAAGTTAGGCCGTTATGCTTTCCCAGAGTTGACATACATCTATTCACCTACGTCGGAGAGTCAGGTTTGTGACAAGTTCTGGAGTTTAATGCGGTATTCTTATGTAAATGACCATTTTTGGTAAGTTTTATACGATTCGTAAGTGCAAAATTTATGAAGAATGCAATTTGTTTGAAGATTTGTTAGCATTTAGAGAGTGTGTATAACATAAATAACTATTATGTCACAGTTAGTAGTTTTGAGTGTAAAAATATCTAAAATAGTCTTCAGTTTAAAAACAGCTTTTAAAAATCATCTTATTAAATAACTTTGACTATATTGTTTTTGGTTCATTGATTTCGATTTCGGAAACACCAAAAGACAATACACCAAATACCAAAATACGTTCTGGAAGATATATCTATAGATATATCTACCAATGCTAACTGTGGTTTCATATTTTGACATGGTTTACACTACAAAAATTGACACGAGAAAAATTTACAAAACTTTATACAGTCAAAAATCAACCTCAAAAAACGAATTTTTCGATTGAACAACGTTGACTTCTTCTATTATTATTGTTGTAACATTGTCTTATTTTCCCTTTGTTAAGAAAATATATAGAAAAAGTTTTAAAGAGTGAGAAACTAAACAAAAACTAAACTTTATTATCAAAAACTAAATAATTATCCCGTAATGTTATTATCAATTGACTTCTTCGTTTTGCAATTGTTCCACATACAAAATTTATGTTTCCCAATAACGTTTGTTTATCATGAACTTATAAATATTTTTATAATCATTATAATAAGAAGTAATTATTTTATTTTCCATTTTTTGCTGTTTTAACATGCACATGCATATCCTGAAAATTTATTTATACAACTTTTCTTAGAATCTAATATTGTCTTCTAATTTTGTGTGTAAGATTTTAAATTTTTTTGTAAGAAGTCCATAGCATCATCTGCGTTCACAAAGCTAATTTTCCCTGAGATTTCGGCTGAAAATTTTAAAATATATCTTTGACTTAGTATAAAGCATTCTTATATAGGGCTTGTTTGCAACAAACATTTAATGATAAAAATATTGTTCTACAAACTTTGTTTGGAGTCACGAATGTTGGCAATTAAACTAGTAAGAATATTGTTCTACAAACTTTGTTTGGAGTCACGAATGTTGGCAATTAAACTAGTAAGAAGTTATATTTATAAAAGTAGAAAATTCCAATCAATCTTTTTGTCGAATATGGTAGGAAAATTATCCATTTTATATCCGGTTAAAAGCTTATGGGTTGTGCATGTATTTTTTCTTATTTATTTTGTGTTATATTTTTTTCTTATTTATTTTGTGCTATTTATTTATGCTTACTTTGTGTTTAATACAGAAATTGAGAAAGTATTATATTTTTTTCATAAATAAAATAAATAATATAAATAAATAGCATTATATATTTGTTCAAGATATTAAAAAGTTGTTAAAATTTTAGCACCAATAATAATAGCCTTCAAGTGCAATTTCAAGTTTTACTTTTGGTAACTTCACTGCACGTAGACTTTGAGTGTGTGTTAATGGTAAAATATTGATAGGAATTACCACATGTCATGTTCATTTTGTTCTCTTGACACAGATGCATGCTTCTCGTAAAATTATGGTTTGACTTTTTGTGATGTACCTATTTATCGAATTTGCTTTGTTTTCAATTGAGTTGAATTTTTCTTCTTGCATTTTGGTGAATTGTAAGTTGATTGCCGAACTGTATGTTATATTTGTAAACTTTGACTTTTATCATTAAAATATGGTTCAATTTTCTCCATTGATTGAAGATCAGTTTAAGCTTTCTTGTATTTTTTGTCAAAATCTTTCGACATGGTTACATGTGTCTTTGGTTATAAAATTCGGTTATAAAATTTATAACTAATTATAATTATAACCACCGTAGCTCATATGAATTTCTCTTGTCTTTTTCATACGAGCCGGCCTACCAAACAACCTGCTTTCTGTTTTACATTTGCATAAATTATTAATTAAATCGTGTTCATCAAAGAATCTAGATAGCAGGTCTAGTTCTTCGTCTGGCTTACTCTCAAGAGTTTGGAGATTTTTTTTTGATAAGTATATAACACTGAAATAAATAGTCTATGTGATGGGAAATCACAGTGAATGGGTATCATACAATTTTGAAAGGAAAATGAGTTATTTAATATCATTCTTTACTAAAATGTTCATAAAACCACTAAATATGCCTTAATTTGGAATCGGCCAAATATTTTTGAACCGGAATATAATTGGCTTTATTTTTTTGGAGGGTACTGGGAAATGCTATTTTCTTACTTACTTACAAAAAATGACCTTTTTTATCACTTCCACAGAAATGTTGTCATATTTAGGCAGAAATTGACAATTTTTTTCTAGAAAAATTATTTACACACGAATTTTAAAAAGAATTTGGCAAATTTATTCAAAAATATGGGTTTAGGACCAAATTGCCTTATTTGTACATTTTGGGTCAAAAACCGTTTTTGCAATAATATTAGGCATGTTAACTTTAGAGAACTGTACAATGATAAATTTGAGGGTTTGAAAGTAAATCATTCAATAATAAAAAGTTTTTAGAAATGCCTAAAAATGGGGGATTGGGACCAATTTGCAGTTTTGAGGAATAATTGCAATGCTTAAACATGTAATAACAAAAGTGCTGTAATTATGCAATAATTAATTCTGTATGACATTGAGACGTATTATTGCTAATGAGAAATTAAACACAATTTGATACAATAACCGATAAACAAAAATTTATCCAGACACATCAAGTTGTTTTTGCTTAGGTGGGTACAACAAACGCAACTGTAACAAAAAAATATCTTGCTATATATTATACTGTTTCATAAAAATAGCGAGGATCATAGTTTTAAATAATAAATGTTCAATCTTCTCTTTTTATTTTAACCACTGAACCCACTTACTTCTAGCATTCATATATCCGATAAGCGTGACAACATGAATATGGACGTCACCCCAAAAACAAAGATCTTATTTAACATTTAAAGTACCAGTGAGTTAGTTTGATGCCAGGGTTTACCAAATTGTACAAAGAGCATTAGCTATATTTTATTTTTAATAAGCGTATTAATGTTTGGTTACGTATTCAAACGTATTTGTTTTTTTTAAGTGGGGCCAAAAAATAGCTTAAGCTAATTTTTATAGAAGGGTACATTTTCGTTTTTTAGGCGAATAAAATGTAAACTAATCCTGGGAACTAGGGAATATTTTGTTTTCATTAACTCACTAAGTCATGTCGTAAATTTTCTTTTTTCTAGCAAAGGCATATCCCTCACCATAACCATCATTACCAAAAAGATCCCGTTTATCACATGAAAGTTTTCAACCATCAAAAACTCCAAAAAGATCTTCCATTTATAATCATTATGCTCACTGAAAAACCTCATGCACAATTACTTCATTATCCTATCTGTTTTCAAGTGCAAATTATTCCCCGCCAGTTTCACTGTCATCCACATACATCAAAACTAATGTTCTCCCAAGAACCTTTCAGTCAGCTGTAACATCATAGACAACTACAAAATTGATGAATTTATCTAAGGTACCCTCTCGTCCATTTTATCGACACCCTGTACATCACATCTTTAAAGAAAAGCCTGTTTTCACTCTCTGAATAAAGTAAAAAATGCTCTATTTTATTGGAAAAGAAACACTTACTAAATTTAGCTCATTCTATATAATCTAATAACTAAGTAAAACCTAAATTATACATGATGTTGCTGGTGTTGTTTTACAAACATTTTTGTTCAGTTTAACTTGTGTTTAAGTAAATAACATTAAGCCTAAGCCATGAAAATATAGTTGCTTAAATTATGGTTAACGTGTAAAGTGTTTTAATTAATGACTGTCTTTGCTTTTCTAATATGCTCTTAGTCTGTTTTTATTAGTTAAAAGTATAGTACTGAAGATACATTCACTGGTTGCTTTTACATATATTACATATGTAGCATGTAATTATGATTTATAGAAATTATAATATATTTTCGAATAGAAATGACAATTATGACATCTTGGTGAAAGTTCTTGTAAAAGCTATGCTATCTCCAAGAGTTTAGTTGTTTTATTTAAACTTGGAAACGAAAGTTCACAGAAAAGTCATAAGTCACTTCTTACGCTGATCGGGGTCCTATAAATTCAGCTCTGTATGATGTTTAGTGACAACTTTTCTCAGGATCTGTCCATCAGATATTTCTATTTTTTGCATGAAGTTAGGTAACAATAAATTCTCAATAGCCAGATTTTTGGGAAAATTTTTGTTGTTATGAAGATAGAGGAAATCGGCCACTTTTGGGCAAAAAAATTGACGTTTTTGCCGTTTTCTTAAAATCTTTATATTGGCAGTTTTCGTTTTTTTGCATGAAGTTAGAGATTCTGGTACATAAAAATTGGGCATGTCTTGATTTTGGTCAAAAATTTTCTTGCTCTTACGATATGTTGACACCCTCTACAGAATATCTGCGTTCACACATTTTCAGATCCAACATTTTTTTTTAACACAAGTTTGTAGATAAGTGATGGTGTTAAATTTTTAGATTTTTAAGCCTGCCGACATTATGGGGTAGAAAATATCTACGTGTGCCAATATCACATGTTTTCGTTTGTTTTGAAAATAAGGTGAGTAATGGCGTGGTGTGTTTTGATTTTCGAGTAATTTTTTTTTTGCTGTGCCAACTTCTCTCCTCTCCCTTTTTTGTGAAACTTTTCCAACAAGTTAGACACAAGTTACAAGTCTGTTATTTATGTCATGATATTTGATTAGAAAGTAAATGTTGCTAATTTCTCAAAGACGTAATTTTAATGGAAAGTCTGTTTTTACGTAAAACAAGTTTTTTCATCAAAATTGTAAACGTTGATTTGTACACGTGGTGTGTACACGCGGTGTGTAATTATTCCAAAGCAAACTTCAAATTATGTTCAAGATGGTTGAAACAGACAGATAAAATCGAGACATAAAATGAGGCAAATTCTGCACTTCAAAACGGGTATCTAAAAACGTAATAATGCTTTTCTTCTAATTTTTTCTCTGTTTCTTAAATTTTTTTTTCCATTGCTTTTCTTTATTTTCCCGGGGATCCTGTACAGATCGGTCTGTTTTTTCTAGCAAAACTATTTGTACTAAACCTTCTTTCTATCTTATTTTGTTTTTTTCTATGCTTTTTTTTTTTTCAAAAAATATAAGCTATCAAAAAAATTAATGATTATAAGTGGCTATTAAATAAGGTGGAAGATTTGTTAACTAAAAGTTTAACTTACGTTTCTTGTTTAGAATACTGACAAACAAATTTATGGCCTCGTTTGATCTCGATGGAAACAAAAACAAACACCGGACTTTACAAGATTATATCTGGTGAGTATTCATGTTTTTTGTCATACTTATAATGTTTTAAGGCAACGGTAAAGTCTGTAGATCAATACCCTGGATAGCAGGGGATGCTTGTCGTGTTACGTTTCGAGTTTGTTTTTAATTAGTACGGTAAAATTTATGACCAAAGAAAAATACTGTTTTTTCACTTATTTTATATTCTGTTGGCTAGACCCAACATTCATTTAATAATATTCCATAATATTAATATATTAATATAAATATTAAATATTAATATTAATATTCCTGCTATGTTAAATAAAAAATTGCTATTGTTATAATTTTTTGTTATAGAAAGCGTGTATCAATATAAGGTGATGGAAATTGATAAATCTATTAGAACGAGCGCCTGGTCGCAAGGACAGTGATGGTCGTAGCATAAAAGAACTGTTGTTGTGTTGGACTTTGGCAAGTGAAATGATAGTTTTTCTGAGTAACTTGTGATATGTTTTTGGATTTGTTTTTATGGATTAATTTGTTATTATTTTGAAAGCAAACAAGAGCCAAATAATGCGAACATGGTTGCGATATCTCTAAACACACTCAACCGTAAAAAAAAATACTGATATTTCCATATTATCATACAACCTAATTATTCGCGTACCTCATAGACCTTTTTCATTAGAACATAGCGATCTACGTTGTTTGTAGTATAGTAGAGCTGCCTATTTTAAACACAGATCTCCACTGTAGTTGCAACCGTGAATAACGCTTCTGTGGTTGTTTTAATATCATATTTCTTATTCACAAAGGTAATTTACAGAACTAATATTTCAATACAGATTTTCTTGAAAACAAGTTTTAACTCTAACAAAAGTTTTTTTTGTGAGAAGGCATAAATAAATCCTCGCGAAAAAAAAAATAGGCTTAAAAAAGTCTGCGCTGAACACTATTTTTTGTTCTAGCTAGAAAAAGTTTTGAAAATGTGTCCACTTAAAGTTTTTTTTTGAAAATTAATATCTATTATATTTGTATATCTGTTTTTATTATAATGCGCTAATATAACTTTGACATATTTTTAACTTGTAAAACTTCTATAGTAATAATTTATTTCACAAACTCTTGAAAAATGAATAAATATTTCTTTAAAAATTGGAAATAATTTCACTGATGTAAATTAGCATTCATGCTTTATGATCATTTCCGGCTTATTTATTTGAGAAATAGCATTTAATTTTTTGGTTCTGAATTGGTTCAAAAGAGGACATCCATCGGACTTCCCACTATGTACGTCGTTTAGTATTTTCAAACTACATTAGATTTGGACGTATAATGGACGTCTAGTTTGTGAAGTCTTTTGGACGATGACTTGTCCACTGGGTGGGGGACTCGGAATAAAATATTAATTTGGATGTAGGCTGGGGTATTTGATAAAAAACTTATTTTGGACGTAGCATGGTGACGTAGAATAATCTTTGTTTTAACTTAGCTTGGGGACTTTTAAAAAAGTTTTCATGTAGCATGGGGACTCGGAACAAAATCTTAGTTTGGAAGTGGCTCGGGATCTTTGAACATAACTTAGTTTGGGGCTTGCATGTGGGCTCTCAGAATAATTTTAGTTTAGACGTAGCTCGGGGACTCTGATAAAAAAAAAACTTAATTTTCATGTAGCATGGAGACGCGGAATAAAATCTTAGTTTGGTCTTATCAGAATCCCAGTTGAATGGATTGTGGAAACTGTCACATGTGGTGTATAAAAACTTAATTCGAATGAAAGAAGAACTCTGATAAAAACTTAGTTAATAAAAGTATATTAACTCTGATAAATTAGATGTATATCCCTTTAATGCATAAGGGCTTTACACTGTTGATACCCCTATGTTATATGCAAAATATTTCTTGTTTTTAAAAATCATTTCTATAGCTGTACTTGTGACACCCATGGTTAATAGTCTAAAATGATCGGATGGAAAGGAATGAAGTTTGTGCCTAAAAATTCCAGTCGATTAGCGACTTCTCTTTGAAAGTTATGTCATTTCAAATGTCCACTTAAGTGGATGCTATGTATTAAAGGGATATAGTTGAACTGATTGTTTGATGAAATATAACCTTTGTAAAAACAGCTTCGCCAGACTTTAAAAGGTTTTATACAAACACCTGGTAATAAAAATGGTACATATAAACTTATATAAAAATAATATTTCACAATATCTCACTCATTTCATTACAGTACAGCTTGTATTATTTCATGTGAAACATTGGTAAAAATTTCCATGGTGATAATAATATAAATATTGTGCCATTCCCATTTTTAAAGGCATTGCAGGATCCCTCAATAGCCGAAATAGCTGTATCGAAACAACATAAATTGTATTAAATAACAACTCTTGATGTTGGGTGCGGCTGGTTTACAGTCTCCAACCACCCACACTTAAAAGTACTGGTTTTTTAACTTCTACTTAATGGTTATCCTTGTAATGTGAATCCTTTAACAGTCGTTATATAAATATAAAATTAACAAATATACTCGAATGAGAAGTTATATCGTGCTCGGTTTGACTGGTCTCTAGGTCGTAATGATTGAGAGCTGATTTCAATACTAATTTATTTATTAAAATTGGCCTACGAAACTATTTTTCAATCAACTAAATTATCTCCACATTAAATTTGTTAAAAGGAGCGATAGTCGTTACAAAACCTATTCAAGTCGACAATGAAGTGATTATAACCTTAATTTAAGGCATGAGTCATCAGATCCCATTTTTAGATCCAGGCGTGCTTATTTTTTGTCTCAGCGCAAATAATATCTGGCCTGCTTATAATGTTCATTCGCGCATCAGCTTACGTGCCAAACAACAAAGAGGAGCTCTTTGAATATTTTGGTTTTGCGTTTTGTGTAAGCTATCTAAATGTGCTTTTCCAAACAAATATCCTAAAAAGATTCATGTAACTTTCACATGAAACTATATCTCGAATTTTTTTTTAATATTTGTCAATGGTGGTCCCTTGAGAGAAAGAAAAAAGAAGCCCATGTTGCAACGGCTATTGCACAACTTTTTCATACAATTCAGTATTTCTTGTCTACATGAGTCAAACATGTTGAGCCTACGGTAGTTGAATGAGAAAATTACAAATAATTTTTTGAGGAAAAAGCTAAAAAAATAAATTTTTGTGAGGAACAGCTACAAACAACAAATATATATTTTTTTAATAAAATTTTGATAGAATATAAATTAGGTATTGCATATCATACTGTCGTTGGTATGAAAAATATGGAAGAATATTAATGACCGCCACCCTGATTATATTGAATTTTAATGGGAATCTCCATAAACAAAAAAAAATCATATCCTTTGACCTTTCTTTATCCAAAATATATAAAACAATCCTGTAAATAATTTGTTCTCCTTATATTATAATTCCTAAAGATATTTCAGTAAAAATTGGTCATTGTAAATAGTCGTTTACTTAATAATAATTCTCATGATAATAACATTTAGAAGTTAATGGAATTTCATGGAAGGGTTAATTACTAACGTGATACAATAATTCCAAAAGTACTGTTAAATCCATGGAACAAATAATCATCCTTAAGCTTTCTAATACACCTGGCTTGAATTTTCTGAAAAGTTTAGAAAATTTACTTTTTCATCCGTGAACAAGTCCCTTGAATTTCAAAATTTAACCAAATCAACCGTGATGCAATTTAATGAGAATTTTTTCATGGAAGGTTAATTAAACTTAAATCATTATAACATTCCACATGTCTTGTGAATTTAATTAGAAGGTAATTAAATTCTATTAAAAAAAAAACAGAACAATTGAAGAGAGGGTCAGTGGCAGTGAATTTCGTGAATAGGGTAAGTAAACTGCAGCCGTTAACGAAAGTCGTTTCATTCATTCATATTCAAATGATTATTTTACCTTCTTGCCTTATATATAGTTGTTGTATATGAATCACTTGCACGACAAACAAAATTTTAACAACAAAACACACACAATATCGTTTTATTTTCATCAAACCATTATTTGAACTAATAGTAAATATGGATTTTGCTTCTTTAATCATACGTGTCCAATTCTTTGTTTACTAAGAGAATAATTACTCAATAAAATTCATTAAAATATCAGGAAAAGCGAACATGGTCCGTTTAAATACAATTACTAGAGAGCAATAGAATAAAGGTAGAGTCAATGCTTAGTTGCTTTCTTTTAGCATGATCAATTATTTTTTAGGGATAATATTATAACTTTTTATCAATTTACGCAAACGCACCTCAATGTTTCGTTTAATTAGAATAACTTGATAAACATATCAAATAAAAGCAACATCTTCCATGTTTTGTTTGCAAAGAATAGTTAGAAGCTCAATATTCCTTAATAATTATGTATACTTTTATCCAATGATATGAAATCTAACTGCGTTTAAGCAGAAACTGACGTTCTCCATCAAGCACCATCGATTTGTTTTATGAAGACCATTATTGCTTATTGGTGAGAAACATGTTGTGGGTGAATTAGATGTGGTTACTTATTATTAATATTCAGATACCGCTATCGTATAAAACAACGAATCTTTGGCTCGTTTACGCATAGTAGTTAGATACTTAATTGAAATAAGGGTAAAACGTAAATGGTTGGTTTATTCATAGTAGA
>JAUZNK010004221.1:0-10527 GCA_035046665.1 Euphysa ruthae | reverse complement strand
ATATATTACAATGATAACGAAAAATTTAGGTCAGTTAAACCAACAAATAAACTGAGGCTGAATGATGAAAGCAGCTAAACAATAGGTTTTATTCATATTTGCTGTTTTCGAGTGAAAGACTAAAAAAAAACACGAAATTCGTAGTTTGACAGCCTTCTCAGCCAATCTAACGAGACTTCAGGAGTGGTTTAAAAATAACTCTGACAACAATCCTGCAAAATCTAAAATAATCTTGGGAATAAAAACCCCTCCGAATCTCTTTTAATATTTGTGGAAAAGATGTATTTGTAAAAAATGAAGTGGAACTGTTATGAATTAATAGTGATTCTAAACTGATTTTGTCGAAACATATACGAAAATGATGTAGTATAGCAAATATCAAACTTTCTTATTTGCTTAGATTTAAGTTATTTGGATATTTTACAAACGAGAACCTTCTTTATCAGTAGTTTTTTTATCTCGATTTTTTTATTGCTCTCTGATATTGATGTTTTGTAAGAAAACTGACTATAACTTTATCCGTCGTGTTCAAAAACGAGCCTTACGGGTAATCCACAATAACTTTGAACTTAGTTTTAAAGTATTACTTCTCTTGGAAAATCAACGTTCATGAAAAACATTTACAGATCTAATGATAGAAACATATAAACCTGTCAACAAACTAAATCCCGAACTAATTTGGGAAAGTTTTCTTTAAGAAATTTACCGTACTTTCTCAGAAATTCTATTGTTTTGAAACTCCTACCTGCATGAACATCTAGTTATTTTTAAATCAGCTAGGCTTGGATCTGCACATGATTTACATGTCCAATATGTCGCTAATTATGTTCTTCGTATGTTTTTTTTGTTTTATTTTTTACTATTGTATAATTTATCTATAAAAAAATTTAAATTTGTTGGTTTATTATATTCGTATACAATTATGTTAACGTTATCAACGTTAAATAAATAAACTAATAAATTTGATTGAGGGTATAAACAATCTAAAACAAAAGATATTATGATGCAGTTATAAAGGTTCTTAAAAACCCCAAGAACTATTTTAAGAATTCACCATGAAAAAATGAATTTAATGTACCATGTTCATGAAAATTAATAATCTCATGCATTTTAATTACTGACAGTTTGCATCATCCAAGGATTGTCTTTAAATTCAAGAGTAACATCCTAGACGTTTTGAGCTACAAAACTAATGATCCTGACTTAAAAAAACAACTTAAACTTTTAGATTGCTGTAAGATCTGCTCATGTGGATTCATAGGTTCATTGCAAACATAAGCAGCTGACAACAAAATTTCATTCTAAAACTAACCAATTTTATTTCGTTATAGTTGGACAAATATGTAACATTGTAATGTAAGAATATGACATGGGTGCCGACACTCCTTACAGTTTTATCTTTTCTGCTTAATATTCAAGTCGTTTATTCAGGTTAGTTTCGTTTACTCTTTGTTATTATTCCCTCACATTTTCTAGGGCTAAAATTAAGATTATATTTAAGAGAAAAGTCAAATTTTTTTTCTCGGTCAGTTATTACACGACCTTCAAGAAGGATTTTCAACGTTCTTTGACAATAGAAGATTGAGGAATTGTCGTCCAATTAGTTTTAACAATTAAATTAAACCAGCCAAACCTTAATTTCTATTCTTTTCAAATTATGATAAAATATTAAATCACCTTTTAGATGATCAGAGCATTAAAAAAAAAAAAAAAAAAATTCATATTGTTAAAAGGAAAACAAGCCAATCAAAATCAATTAATCTGAACTGACTGATATAACGAATTGATATAATGATTCAAAAGTTGTGAGCCATTTTGAAAATGTAGCTCTATTTGGTTACTCGCATTATGCTACATCAAAATTGGGCAGGGATTTTACCACAAAATTTTTCCTTGAAGATTTTCTTTTAAAACTTTGCTAATAAAATTATTAATGGGGATTTAGTTATCAAAAATTATCCACCATTTTTTAGTAAAGTAGTAAAAAATTATCCACCATTTTTTAGTAAAGTAGTAAAGGGTATTCTTAGTTGTTTGTGCAATAATTGCTACATAAGTAATCGTGGTCGATTTTTCCTTAAAATATACCCCCAGAGATAAGGATTTTGCCTCTTAAACTTGTCTCTGCCGCAAACTGCACCCTTTTAATGTCTAGGAAAACAGTATTTTCGCCATGAATATATAATAAATTGAAACTTTTAATTTGATCGAAATTTTAATACTATAGTTGGTGGCCGGAAACTTAACCTCTCTAGATTCTGGAAAATACACCTTATAATTTATGTTATCTATAAAAATATTTATACTCTTCTCAGTGTTAGCTTACCAGACCGATTTTATGCTAGTATTGCATTCTCATTTTTTTTGCTTGCTGATTTTTCCCGTTAAATTTTGAGAGTTATCCAAATATATATAAATATAAATATATTCTACAAATATATTTAGGAGAGTTACAGAAACAGTCAATGTAAACTCTCCAAAAGTATTTGAAATTAACTTATAAAGAGTTTTAAAAATACATGTTGAGTTAAACAGAAATTTGATTATTATCCTGCATTTAGAATCGAATGGGCCCAGGCTGGGCTTTATCCAGGAGCCTGAAAACGGTGATATACTAACTGTTAATTACAAAATTACTTGCAAAGCCGAAGGAGAACAGCCTTTATTTTACACGTGGTTTAAAGACGATGCTAGATTGTCTATAGACAATAGAAAAGCATCAATTTCAGAAGACGGTTCATTAACATTATACAATACATTACGCATAAAAGACCAGGGAACATATCGTTGCCTTGTTTCTAATAAACACGGTGGAATATTGAGCAGAGCAGCTATTATTTCATTCCCATGTGAGTTACTTTGTATCTTGCCTAAGTCATAGTCCGCTCCACATTATGTATGGACTATGAACATTGTGTGATTATTATGACATCTGCTTTATAAATTTTTCTTCCTTTCCAATATCTAATATAAGCAAGCGTTTAATAGGAACTTCTTAATTCGGTTTTCTTGTATTAAAACTACTTTGTGTTCAGAGTAAAATGAATATTGTATATAAACAGGAATGCGAGCTATGTGATCCCCACTACAAGACGCGTTTCGTCCTAGTTAAGACTTATCAGTTGAACATACTGATTGACAGGAAAGAATCAAAACTTCCAGTTGATCTCCACTATACTAGTGGTGTAGAGAGAGTATCAAGCTAATTCGTTGTATAAATCAATTCAATCAAAAATAAAAAGGAGGCGTCAGAAACGCTATCCATGAACGTATAAATAAAATATTTAAAAAATCGGTGTGAGCTTTATGATCCTCAACCAGAGTACAAGACGCGTTTTGCACTTTTTAGGACTTGCTAATTGTACACACTGTTTGGCGAAGAAAGAACCGAGGTTCTTTTAGCTGATCTACATATCTCAATATTTGTGACGTTTTCTTTTTTTTTCGATTTTTTCGATTTTTATTTCGTGTTAATTGTATGCTGGAAGAGCTTCTGTTTTTTTTCAAAATATCATTTACAACTAACGAGTCTTAACAAGGACGAAACAAGCCTTATATTCTAGTTGGGGACCTCCAGAGATAGGTTATTTAGATGATCAAAAACAGCTTATATCTAACATTGAATAATACCGTAGATAAAATTATTAGCCATATTTTTGAGTCATACTTCCCGTAGTGAATTATTGATAGAGATATATTTTGTATCAATTAGACAAATTTTTGATATGGATTCGGGCTACAAATCTGTAAGAAGAAACAAGAAATAAGAATTAATTTTTCTTACTATATACTTAAATCAAAAGAATTCTACCTGTTAAAATGAAAAACCACAAACTTATGACGGGGACATTTCATACAGTAAGGAATGCCAGCCAATAGCTTATCGCAATAGCGTTACTGTAGAAGTCATAACCGGGTCATGGTGAAAAAAAATTGGAGAAGATTGAGATCAAATATTTTTTTAGCTTTAAAAAAAACTAAGCTTTCATTACTTTTGAATTTTCAGCTTCATAGAGCATAAATATAATCGTCTTTTTCTTGATTATAATTGTAGTGAAATAATAAATTATGGTTATATTGAGAAAGAAATTACCATGTCATGAGTTTAAATAACTTATTTCGGGTACTTTTTGGGAAAAAAAATGCTCCTGTTTTCCGGCCTTTTTTTAATAGAAAGTATGATTGGTTTATCATCTACCCTCAAATATATTCTTATTTATCTCTTTTTACTTCCTAGATATTAACGAATTTTCAATCAAAGACACTAGCCTAGTGGCGGTAGAGGGTGAAAGAGCAGTGTTATATTGTAACGCCCCTGATTCATATCCGGATAGGTCAATTACTTGGCTGAAAAAAGATCAAAAATCAAAAATCCATAAACCTTTAGAATTTGAAAGAGATTCTCATTATACGCAAAGTAAATCAGGAGACCTCTATTTTTCATACGTGGAAAGAGAAGATTACGGGGTTTATTACTGTGAAGTAAAGAACAAAAAGTTACAAACAGTAATACAAAGAACAGTAGAGCTTATAGTAAAATCATCAAGTAAGAAAATTTTTTATTTTTTAGAAATAAGACCAAATTAAGCATTTCTTTAAATATGTTTAGCTAAAATTAGGCTAGAAAATGCTTTGGAAAAAAAACAACTGTAATTAGAAAGACATTTCAGACAATTAAGATCATTATTAAAAAAGTTCAATCGTAATTACCCTGCTACGAAATTGTTGAAAATACTATTTTTATTGATATAAATTGTTAGTCTTTATATCTGAGTAGATAACAAATGTAGCTACATTCTGGTGTCTTGTTGTACTTCAATTGTCTTTTAAAAGTTGATAAATATTAAATTTTATTAATTTCTGATAAGTTCTTCACACCATTAGAACATATAAACACTTTCATTGTTTTGTACTAAACTTCATTTCTTAGTCGAAGGCATTGATAAAAAAAAACCGTTTACGCAGTCTTCTATGTAGATTTGTCTATTTTTTTTTTTTTGAGTTGATACAAGGGTTGAAATATACTATTTTTCCAAGTATTGATTTCAGTACACCCACGAAAATTCATTGTATCAAAATTATTATCTGCGAATGTAGAAAACGCCCTGGAATATAAGTAGTAAAAGTTTCCGTCAAAAAAGGAGCATCCTTAAAATACATAATCAGCAATATAAAGTCATATTAGTGTACTTTTTGAACAACTTATGGACAAAATATATAAAACGCCAGTCTTGACCAACATACTGCTCTGTTTCTTCACCCAATAATTTAAGAAAAGTCACAAAATTTTGAAGAATGCAATTAGCGGTTTTTAAGTCTCAAAGATGGATCTGTAGGATTAAATTACTCTAGGAATATTGTTTTACTGTTTTTAGGTAAAAAAGAAGGCCTGATTTCTCCGGTAATTTGGGTTTTCAATCGAGATATGGCTATTAAAGATAAAGAATACACAATGGAATGTATATCATATGGACGGTAAAAATTACTTTTTGAACTTTCGTGTATCCAAGTTGAGACTACCTGTCATTATTGTAACCAGCAAAGAAATAAGAAGAAAGTAATTTGCATAAAAACTCAAGAATACTTTGAAAACAGTATTACATGCGAGGAAAAAGTATAAAAGTCATGAATGACAAAAATTTCTACTAATAAGTGATTTTAACATTTCTTAATACTGATCACTTTGGTTTTGTGAAACTATTTTTTGATTTTGAAATTGGAAATTTGAGAAAAATAGAGATTTACGGTAAAAATTACATTATTTTTGGCTTAACTAACTTCACAAACTTTGCGATCAGTAAGTGTCACAGATTGCGAATCTCAATTTATATAACCTTTCAATGAAGTTATGTGAAAACTATAATTTCCTTTATCAAATAATTTTTTTTCCTTTTGTTCTCATTCCAAAGCACAGTGTTCTCAGAAATATCTTATTTAGCCTGATAGTTTATTTGAGAGTAAAGCCTTAAAGTCTTATTTTTCAAAATTATTCCAAAGACGGTTGGGATTATTCCCTAGTATAGGCCTAATCGACCATTTAAAATATACGAACTTCTTCATTTAAGATAGAGCTATGCTTCAAATCCTCGCAACTTCAAATTTAATGATTTAAATTATGTACATGCGGCAGTAATGGTTGCTGTTGGTTAAGTTCTAAACAAAGTTTCTGCAATATCAAGCCATCTTTAAAAAATAATTCCAATTTACCGTTATATTTATGCTTGTTTATAGCAAACTGTCAATCTTTTAGTAATATGATATCGTTTTCTCGCAGTGAAATATTTAACACGTATTCAGAAAATAAGGGTCTTAAGTGTGCTTCTCGTTATAATTCATTGAAGTTAGAAATCAAATGAAATTACATCCAAATTTAATTTTTTACAGGATTTAAAGAATTGTTTTAAAATTATAATCCAAAAAAAAAAAAAAAAAAAAAATGTGTTATCATTACAAAACTGTAATTATTTCTTCTCGTTTTGAGTTTTCTCTGAGCTGATGTGAGCTAAAATTGATCTACCTGAATCGAGCAGAATCGACCGAGGTATACCCATAAATTGGCTTGAGCCAACTAATTAACACAACCGTTAATCTACCTGGTTGAATAAAATTTAAATTTTAGTAATGGTTTTTAAAATAAACTTAATTTTTACAGTATATTCCACAAGGGATACTAACATAACATTGCAGTATATTTTACAGAACATCAAGGTCAATGTTGAAACACCGCTCATGGCTATTCACAATTAATTATTTGATTTTAGTTGAAATTATTTAATTATATACTGATTGAAATTTGTGCAATAATCAATATTTGATTGATAAATTTGAAAATTCTACTGGCGATTTTGATCAAATGCTTATGATTAACGGATCAAGTCTGTCAAGGGGTCTGAAAAAAAATTTCTAGGTCGAGTAAGTGCTTCATAGGGAGGTTTAAAAATTTAGAGGAGGTATGGAAGGTTTTTCCAAACTATTCTTTAAAAAAATGAATTCGCCGTTTTATAATGCAAAATACAAAATATCAATAATTCTACCTGCTCGGTTCTGCTGAATTACAGCATCTACATTCTCATAATACTTTTTTTTCTTTTTTTTTTTTGTTATATTATGGAATTTTTTAATCACACTTATTTTATTCGTGCAGCCCTGTACCAAGAATAAAGATACGGCGAGCTGATACTGGAGTTGAGCAAAAAGGCTGCAAACGGTTTGGCAATAGTTTGCGTTTTAAATTTGAGAAATTTAATACTCATCACCAAGGGCGATATGTATGTGAAGCAACGGATGCTTATGGCCGAACTGCCAACAAATCAGCTACAATCGAGATTGAAGGTAAGCAACTGAAATTTGAAGTTTTTAATTTATGTTCGTCTGGATTTGTTAACGTGTGCGGAACAAGATAAAGTATTCAATCCAGTAACTTCGAAAACTTAAATAGTGAAGTTTCTCTTTAAAGCAATAGAATTTTTTTTTGCTTAGAAGTTTCATACACTAAAATTCTGTCTTCATCCGGAGATAAGCCCACCCGTCAATATTTGTAGACAAACCCACTTTTTTCGTACTAGATTATTTGAATCGCATATAGGACCTTAAACAAATAGTTTTATTTTCTTGAGGGAAAGAAAAAGAAGAAAAATTAGATTTAAAGATGTTAGGTTTTATCATTTTCCCAGCTGTCCATTCACCGCATCAAGGTGATTTAAAACGCAGAAATCTTATTTATGGCATGGTGTTGCATCATTGTCTTATTTAATGTAAAAGTAACAAGATTAAAAGTAAGAAAACAAAAGATATCACCAAAAATAATTATTAACAAAGCGTCTTTTTTCATGCGCATTTTCCCTAACCACAAATAAGTACAACAACGGATAAACTTATTTGTATAAAAGCCCCTTCGCTTTAGTTCTTTTTCAATAGACATTTGAAAACGAATTTTCAGAAGAAATGAAGTACTACGAAAGAGGTTTTTTGATGATTCTGGATCAAATCTTCTAATCATGTTGATGTATTTTTAGAGTGTATACAGGTATGGCTTTTGGATCATATGCAATCACGAGTAATGCAAAAGAATTTCATTATTGGTAATGGTAATGACAATGCTTACATTAGCTGTTTTTTACCAGAACATCAAGCAATCTCAAGATTGCATTAGTCTTTCAAAAAAGATTTTATTTTTTAACTCCGACAAATTATAATCTTCTTCAATTTTTGTATTCCTTTGGGATAAGATATGGTATACTTAGATTACCACATTTTTTACATTTATACTCTCAAAGTATAAATCACGTTAAGATTAAAAAAATCCCGGATTTCTTTGCTTCCTTTACGAAATCCTGATGATGTGAGAAAATTGGCACTCAAAAGATCATTCACCAAGCATATATGACTTCGTTGACTTTAATAGTCGGTCTTTAAAGTGTCTTTGAAGTCATGAAATAAAGGCTATAGTTTTGTCAAGAATTTAAACGATTAAAATTATTTTACGCATCGATCGATCATAAGGGCTTTCCATTCTAAAGTGAAATAATCCAGATATATTCCCATTAATCTTTACAATCGATACCCTAATAAAAAATTTAGAAAAACGATTCCTTGAATTCCTTTAGCCTTATTACTTGGTTGGGTTCCTTTATCACAACTTCAAGCTATGATTTAATGAGTAGTAATTATTTGAAGGCGATTGACATTTGAAAGGTTTGGCACTTTGCTAGCACTTTTGGATAAAAAAGTTTATAATATGCTATAATGGTTCAAATATTATTTCAGGAATCTTAACGCCTGGCCGAGTTCCAGTAAATAAACTAGAAAGGCGTTCCTGATACCAGGACATTCGACTGAAGTTGTTTTGGTTGTAATCGTTTTGTCGAAATATTTAGCTTTCTTCCACATTCCAACTTTTCAAACCATTCTTAAATTTTTTTTAAGTTTTACATAAACAAAACAATGTGTTCCCCCTACCATTTTTTTTTTCGCTTTTTTAGAAAAATTTTCGTCGACTACCAACGGCACCGTTTTTTAAACAAACTTCTTTTCTAATTTCCTAAGAATTATTCTATGATTCTTTGTCAAATTTTATGCAGCTGCCGTAGAATGTAAAAAAACATAAAATTCAATATATTGTATTTTTTTTTCAAAGAATCGATAGCTTTATATGAAGCCTAACTGACATCTTAAATGAGAAATTTTTTAACATGGTAATTTTGATGAAAATTTCTTTTCTTCCAAGTTTCAAAAACACGAGCGAAAGAAATCCAAGATTTATAAAAGAAAACTTTCTTTAATACTGATTGAAAATATGAGTTCTGTGAGTCAGTCCAAAGTTAAAAGTGCGAGTTCATTTCTTATTAATTTAAGTCATAGGCTTTAATCCTCTTGAAGATTATTCTGACGCTTCACCTTTGAGATCACACCTGTAGACATTATTTTAGATGTATTACTCTAACTTTAAGCAGCTAATGAGTACTTAAATCCCTTACACGGCTAAGATTTCAATTGGAATGTCCAGAATTTAAAGATTCCCTACGATTTCGTCGTGAAATTTAATTAAAAGACCTAACTACCAAGATTCTGTTTATTTTTCGACAAGTTTGATATTACATACGCATTATTTCCTTACTGGCCTGATTGAAGTATTTTATGTCATGTTATATCTGAGCTTTCAGCTTTACCTAGCAACTTAAATTTAATCCGCAAAAGCTTAATTATTGGCATGTGGCTCAGAAATAGGCCATACATTTTACCTGCGCTAAGCCTCCGGTTAAGTAAACTTACTTTCTAAAATAGTTAATTTTTTAAATAAACAACCCAGGCGTTTATGCGAATAAATGCGGTAATAGATGCGCGTCTCGGTGAAAATTAATCCCTTTTTTTCTATATATACTATGTAATAATTTGCATTAGAGTTGTGCTATTCAGTATACTCTCGTACGGGTAATGAGTAATTAGGCACGTTAGCCTACGGATGAAAATGACAGCCCTGTTTAATCTGAATTATTCCCGATCCCACTCAAATATCTCTTCAGAACAGGTAATCTTGTGCTATTGACATTGATGTTTATTTTTGTCGCAAAAACATTTCGGTTACGATACTTAAAAATATTATTTTTACAGCATCACCTGAAATGAAGGCAGAAAACATTATCAAGTCAACGTCACAAAATACTACGGTATCTTTTAATTGTCATGCTTCAGGCACGCCAGCTGTAGTGTACCGTTGGTATTTCAATGGTGAAAGATTGTCATCGGCATCTAGAATTAAAATAACTCAAGGAAAGTTAACACTCGAACAAGTAAATACAAAAGATATTGGGTTTTATCAATGTATCGCATCCAATAGACACGGTGAAGCGATTATGAGGGCACATTTATCAATAGTAGGTATGTGAAAACCATTTAAAATGACTTAAAATTTCTTTCATTCTTATGTCTCATTTTTTTTTTCCACATTCATAAACCTCACGTTGACGATAATAATAAATCTAACTTCACAAGTCACAGTTTATTTATAATATAAATTTATTTTCTCCA
>JAUZNK010004219.1:0-26673 GCA_035046665.1 Euphysa ruthae | reverse complement strand
TTCTATGTCATTGGATGGTCCACCACATTTCACACCAAGATTGTCTTCTGTGTCATTGGATGGCCCACCACAGTTCACACAAAGAAGGTCTTCTGTGTCATTGAATGGCCCACCACACTTCACACAAAGTTGGTCTTCTGTGTCATTGGATGGCCCACCACACTTCACACAAAGATGGTCTTCTGTGTCATTGGATGGCCCACCAAACTTCACACAAAGATGGTCTTCTTTGTCATTGGAATTCATGATGTTCTATTCATTTTATCTTCAATAAAAAATTAACACAAAATTGATATAAAAACTTTATCTAATAATCAAAGTATAACCATGGGCTTATTAAATTGCAAAAATATTTTTCATGAGGAAGTGAAAAAATGATGCGATGTATACTAAAATTAAGAATGACATTATCATTAGCATTTACAGATCTTCGTTTAAATGACAATTCTCAAGGTCATAATAGATTTATAAATACTGTAAAAGCTCGTTATAAGAAATGTGTAAATGCGACATACAGCGTAAATATTTAAAAAAAAAAGAGCTTAAGTAAATATACCATGGAAATTCGCAAAATAATATACAAAATTGTTTTTTAGTAAATAAAGCAATTAAACATACAATTCCCACAGAAATATAAAACATCCACATTTGTTCATACTAGAATATTATTACTGTGCGATCAAAAGCATTTAAACATATAACTTTCCTTACTGTTAGAATGTGGATGATTTTATGTCGCACGAGCTATTTATTTTTCTGAATAAACTACAAATTATAAACTTAAATCGCAGGATTAAACAAGTCATGCTCATTCTCATTGATGCATAATATTTAACTCATTCCATTTTAATATAAATATATGTACATAAAGTCAACTATTATGATATTGATGACGTCATCATAATGGTGGCCTTTTTTTTAAAAATTTTCGTCTAAGATAGTGGTTCAGAAATTAGATGTGAAGTAGCGCTGCCACTTAATGGGGTAATAGTAACTCCACAGTTGAGACTATATAACTTATATTAACTTATTATTTTCAAGATTGTTTTCAAATGGTCAAGATAGTCATTTTCAATAACGCTCATGGTATCAGTGATGATTTTCTCAATTTTAAGAACATAAGATGGTCTAGGGTACTTATATGTTGATTGCTCAACCAGTAGACCAGCCATGTTTTTAAGATCATTTGTGTTCTTAGACTGTTCAGGTCTGTTTAAACACTACTTAAGGACGGCTTCTTTGTCTGAGAAAAACATTACAATTCCACCTCAAAGGAATAAACAGAATTATGAAACCCTATTTTCCATTGCTTTCTTAATTTTTACTTCATAGATTTTATCATATTTTACTGTTGTAAATTTATTTTTATTATGTTGAGCGGTAGCTAATATACTTGATACTGAAAACATAATGGAAGTGTTTGAAAATTATTTTTTTCTTTCAACATGATGTTTCCATAATAAAGGATTAAAAGAATAAATTGAACAAAGCTATCTTAGCACATAAATTGATATTTGCATTTGTATACGGTGTTATTCTTACCGACATTTTTGGCATCTCTGTTTATTGTCTGCTCGCCTCTTTGATCTTCAGATACTATCAAAGGGTGGATTTTTAAGTTTGGACTGATATTCCAGCATCATTCAGAGAAGTATCTTCAAACCTTCGTATCGGTTATCAATTTGTTTTAATTACTGGCCATAATAAGAGCCATATCGACCATAGTTAGTTTTGTTAAATATGTGAAGTAATATGGAAGCATTTTCCAAGCATCAAGTCGCATTTCAAAATCATTTGTTTGAACAGCTTTTCGTGTTTGGTGTTGTAATTAGCCGCAGGTACATTAACCAAAATTGAGCCGTTTTAGCAAATTCACCATGAGATAATTTAACTCTGAACTGTTCATATTAAGGTGTGACATCACTGCAATCATCTAACAAAGATTCATGATATGTGTCTGGCTCAGCGACTATTTCTACAAGAAGCATTGGTAGATTCGGCTTAAACTAAAAGAGAATTATTAGAACAGAAAATGCGTCTCAAACTTAAACAGTAACTATATAAGAACTAAAAATATTTTTTATTATACATATAATACAAAACTTTTTTTGGAAAAACAACATCAATGCACCAAACCACATGGTTATTGCCTGCATGAACCATTTATGAGTGGTTAAATATTTTTTTTTTTTTTTTTTTTGCATTGGAATCCGCATCACTTGTATTTTTGTGTGCACTTTCTCCTTTGTAAAACATAAATAAACAGTTAATACTAATACATTCCATTGATATAAATAAACTCAATTTAAAAAACGTTTGGTAAAAATATTTATTTTTACTGATTATTGTATTCTGCAGTTCAAAAATAGACACCAACTTAAAAATATGATTTCTACCTGAACAAGAAATCGTTTCAACAACAATCTCTCCAAAGCTTCAGATATTACTTCATCTACATTGTAAATCTTATTGTATAAGGATCCACTGAGCACACCAAGGCTTCCACTAGTGCATACGTTTGATTGGAAGATGATATCTTCAAACCCAGAACTTGTAACAAGCATGCCTAAAGTCTAATTTAATCAATAAATTCGTTAAACACTTTGTTTAAACATGCTCTGAAAACTATACCTACCATCTTTATAATAATGCTCTTAGAAAAAGTGTAACAATCCTTAAATGTATTTTAGAAATTTTTTAACCAAGCATTTTCATTGGTTGCTACTATGCCAACTGTCAAAAAACAAACTTGATGGAACGACCTTCATACCTGGATTTAAACAAACTATCCAATCGTTAGTCGTTAATTTTATTTACATTATGAAGTAGCCATAACGCACGTCAACGATTGAATCATGCAATTGGATTGATTTCAGAACATGTTTTAATCAAGAATTTTCACTGTTCGTTAATTAAACAATGGGCAAATAGAACGTTTTCATAATATAAGTGTTTTCTTTTTTAACATACTTAATATAGCTTTAGTTCAAATGGTAAAGCGCTGGCTTAGCATGAGAGAGGTACGGGGACCGATGCTCCAGTCCTCCAAAGTTCTTTTTAATTTTTTTAATAAATCATTTTAAATACATTATTTGACCAAATCGTGATGGGTATAAAGCTAGTATAAAATGCCTATGCCTATAGGTGACAAACAGGTAATCATTAATCTCAAATTGTGTTACATAAAACGTGAAAAAAGCATATTCTAACCTAAAAATTTTTCTTGATGAAATGGAATTCTCCTAAGTGAACAACGACCTTTCCAAATCTCCCTGCGTTGTTCCAAACAGATTTAAATGTATTCATCGCAGCATCAACATCTAATGTAAAGTTCACATATGACATGCTGCAATGCATTGACAATACTTCCAAGTGTTCAATATAAGTTTCTTCAGTCGTAAATTTGGTGACACTGCTTGTAATAGGTGGCAGATAAGTCTCAATAGTTTTTTTCAAATCTCTTATTGGTATTTTTCTTTGTTTGTTTTTCAGAAGCCAACCATAAAAATTTAGCAACAATTGATCGTGTGAGTTTTGTTTTCGAAAGAAAGTCCAAAGTCCAATTATTAGCTGGTAAGGCATCATTTAGTTGTACTTTGGTTTTTTCAAAATCAGAGGTTCTGGATTGCTACTGACTTTATTAGTTGTGCGAAATTTTTGATCCTGGTTTATTACAAGTTTTCATCTACGTGACCTTTTCTATGAAATTTAGCAACAATTGATCGTGTGAGTTTTGTTTTCGAAAGAAAGTCCAAAGTCCAATTATTAGCTGGTAAGGCATCATTTAGTTGTACTTTGGTTTTTTCAAAATCAGAGGTTCTGGATTGCTACTGACTTTATTAGTTGTGCGAAATTTTTGATCCTGGTTTATTACAAGTTTTCATCTACGTGACCTTTTCTTTGATACTAAAGGTTTACGAATTTCAGCATCTCTCGTATGATTCTCTTAAAAAGTCATCAAATGTGTTGTATTTACTGTGCCGGAACCTCCCAATCCCTCAATCTTGACATCAAAATTATCTACCCAGAAGTATGTTAATATAATTTCGTCTTCTGTTGGAAGTAAAGGAAGTATATTCATCATTCTAGATTGATGTGTTGTTAGTTCCGCAAGTGTTGTCTCAATCTCATAGGTATTTCCATAACTTACAGTGTGCCAATTTGCTTATAACCTGCAAAATGTAAGCACAAAACTTTTTTATCGGTAGTATTTTATCATGTAGAAAAAGATCCAGAAATTTGATGCCAAACTTTAATAAAGGTTATGTACACTTTTAGTATATATGAGGATTTCCTTCTTTGCAAGATTTATCGTTGGATTTTTAAGCATATTTTTTAGTAATTTAAAATTTTGAAACTTCGTACTGAATTAAAAAAAAAAAGTAGTAACAAGTCCTGACCAATCATATTGTGTATACCAAGACCAAGCATACAATGCTTTGGTGTCGCAACGTTTCATTCATTCATGCCATGAATTAGGTCGGCACAAAATGATTCAATAAAGCGGGAGATGATTTTCAGTGATTCTGTTTTATGTTTACCACTGCATGAAAGATTTCTGAGATGCAACTTTACTGAAGCAAGTGGTTCCCCATAATCTGATGTGACTGCTTCCAGTGTTGATGACCAGTGCGGATCTTGGAATTAGCTACAATGGCCTAAAATAACAGCTCTTATTGTTGTTGCTAAACTTTGTATACAGCTATTAGTGTTTAGTATTTTCTCAATTCGGCTGTATGAATGAAATTTTATCAGAGAATATTTCCTCTAATCAAAGATTTAATTTATGAAGGTATCTTAAATCTCCAGGACAAAGCCCATAAATTGCATGTAACTGTTTCATTGACACAACGCTCTTTTGCTGAATGATACTATCTACAAAGGATACCACTGCACCATAATCACTTGTTGCTCGTTTCTTTCTGAGTAAGAAAATTTGGGAAACAAAATAAGTTTAATTTTTAATATTTTCCTACCTTTTTTGCCAATTAAAAAAAGGTTTACGATCATATATTACGTATTTTAAGTGTATTTTGTTTGCACTATTTTCAGAACACTTAGCTAATCAAGAAATGTTGCATCCCTCAATTTAAATATTTAAATTATACAAATCCCTTGTCGTTTTTACGCATCTAAGAAATTTTCTGCGTCAATGTTTGTGAAATTTAAACTCTTTGGCAATTAAAATCAAGTCTGTTATTTCTGTGAAAAATACTTTATCGTTTACTTCTGCAGCTTCTTTGACTGATCTTTCTACGTCATACGCTAACACGGTGATTGGTGCTACTTTTTTCCCTTGAAGTTGCGCAAGATGTTTTTTACAAAAATTACTTAGGGAGTAATTTCCTATAGTAACTCTTTTTTTTTTCTTATCTTGTTTTCGACAGAGGGTTTTACAGTGAGGACAACGTGAACTTTTTATAGCGCAGTGTCATGAGAATTCTGTTTTTCGTGATGATTTTCACCTTTTAATGTTTCTCGTTTATCTTTTGCGCTTAGTAATCTAACTTCATTTGCAGACTAATAGCCTTTGTATCAAAGCATGAACCTAGCCCAGTATAATGAAAAACAAACAATCTTTTCTTTGGCTTCTTTGATATTGGCGCCATCTGTCTATATTTCAACGCTAATGTTTCTTAGTTTCATTTTAACATCTAAGATAATAAAAAGGCTTTTTTAAAGTTATATTATAACAAAATAAGTATAAAAACTAATTGAAGATTTTTTTTATTTTATGTTATTTTGTTATGTTTCAAACGCTTTGTTACCAATTCGAATGTTATTAACTTATTTAGGAATTTATAATATAAAAATATTCTCAGGGGATTAAATACTTTAAGATTATTTTCTATCGAGTTAATTACATCCGCTGTGACCATTTTTTTGAGCAGTAATTGAATACATATGAATCCTCACAATATGTAATTGTAAGAGTGAAGTGCAATTAAAATTTGCAATTTTGAGTAAAAGTAGCAAAAATCAATGAAAATGTATTTTTCAGGGGGTTAATTTATATTTTATATTTCAGAGGGTAAAATATTTTAAATTGTGTTAATATATAGATATATTATATCAAAAGAGAAAAAATCATTCAGAGCGAAATAAAATGTTATTGAAATATATATAATTAACCAATTTCACTACATCGGTTTTTTTTTCAAAATTTGGCATTATATTCGTGATATATCCTCTTGCAAGGCTTCTGGTTGGTTATTGTTACCATTTACCTTTTTTTTCCATGAACTACATATATGTAGCTAGTAGTAAATCACAATGAACCCCACCCTCCACCTCTAGGAGGTACTTGGCTCACTCAGCACTTGGTTTATAACTTATACTTTCTTACAGAAAATATCAGTTAATAGTTTGTTGCCAACAGATGCTGTAGAGATTTCAGCTACTCTAAGTATACCAGGACCGATATCTGTATATTGGTCCTGGTATACTTAGTACATTCATGGCAGTACATTCGTGACCACTTTTTAGTGTAATTTGTCTCTCTAATAATATTTCAAGAACTTATGGTTCATGATTTACAAACTAAAAGGCTAAAAAGAGATTTGACTACAACTAACAAAATCAACGAGCATTAATTTCCAGAAAATTTCAGCGCAAGACAAAATATAGAAACTACTAGAAATGCAGTCTAAGCAGTAACTATCTTTTTAGTTCTCAGTTTTTGAATGTTTTCCAAATCAAGTGTTTAAGATCATATCTGAATAAATATATATATATATATATATATATTATTATATATTTAAAACACATATATATATTTTTTTTATTATTTTTTTGAATAAGAATAAAGACAAAACAAAATATCAATAAACAATATAAACAGCTTTTATTGAGTTAAAAAAAATGTTATAATAAACTTCACAAACAAACCCTGAAGATCGATCTAGTGAATATATTTTGACCCAGTTTCTTTATTTTATTTCACTTTTTCTTGAAAAATAATTTTGACTTTAATTTCCTTTCCTGGTAAGTTTTATGTTAACTGCCAACGAAGATCGTATTTTTTCTTCTGCCTACAACTAACAAAGTATTCCGATATTTATGTATCGATAAATGCAGCTCGACATGTTCATAAATACAAATAAAAAAAAGAAGTTCTGTAGTCAGTTATTCGTTGTATGTAGTTGTATGTCGTTATTGTTATTTGAGTAAAGTCGTTCGCAAATAATTTCTCGTTTTAAGATAACTTATACTTGATTTGAGCAATAGAGCTCGCAATTAATTTCTCGTTTTAAGTAAATTCCAGCTTATTTTAAGAAATAAAGTTTTCTTCGACAAGTCAACTCCTTAGAAATTATCACTATACTGTTAAATTTGTCTGATATTTGTCTCGATAAATCAATACCTCACCAAGTATCACTATACTGTTCAACTTGCCTTTCTATTCTCGATTTTGTCCTCCGTTTGAAATATGTCTTACAATTAAAGTTACGATAACCTAGCATAATCTCCATTGGCTTTTGCATTATCCGCCTTCCTCAACAGATCTTTTCCTAGTTGCATTGTATTACGGCAAAAATCATCATTAATGTAAATTTGTTCTTTGTAGAGTTCTTGTCCTATGTAACTGTCAATTATTTTTGTCTTTTGCTTGTAATGAAATAGTTTCGTAGTTATTGCCATCTTTTTGTTACTTACTCAATTTTTAAACTTTATTCCGGTTCTATTAGCTCTTTCAATGTTAATTTTTTGATCCATGCCGAATTTATCTTTACGTAACGCTTTAATCTTTTTTTCTGTCTCTTCCCAGAGTTTATTCTCATTTTCTTCTACGCCGTCAATTCTGATGTCATTTCGCCTGTTTATGTCTTCTAAATCATCTAAAGGATTATAGATGGTAGCAAAGTAATTAAAGACTTTTTGATTTAATCCTTGTAGACAGGGACTTTTTTTTAAAAAAATTAGGCGCGGAAGGTAACCGGAAATTTTATTTTAAGAAAGAGCGCAAAAAAACTTTAAAAAAAAAACATATAAGAACATTATATATATAAATATTATTGGTTTGTCCATTACCGGTAAATAAATTCTGGAAATTTATTTATGTAAACTCGGGCCTAACAAAAAGAAAAAAATTATTTGTTAAAAAAAATTTATAAACTGCTGAGTAAAATAAACACAAAAACTGGAAAATACTAAGTTGTTAGATTTAGGTCTATTTGCGAATGTGTATTTTTTAAATTTCCGGAAGTGATGCATATTTTTTTAAATTTTAAAACCACGCAAATTTTGAAAAATTGTTTAAAACGCCTATTTTTGTCAGATAAAATACGCTTTTAATGAATTTGAATGCTCACTTAATATTTCCAGGTGTAAACTGTTCTACTTTCAAAGTTGTTTACGGAGACCTTAGTGAAAACATATGTGGTTCGAGCCCACTTGATGATTACATTTACGGTGAAACCACCGTCTAGTTTCGGTCAGCATATATTGCAGAATTTAGATGGTGGACGTCTGTTCTCGACCTGTGTCCAAAATTGGTAATATATGTATCTATAAAAAAAAAAAAAAAAAAATTTTGACTACTCCCGGAAATTATCAAAAACGCGTAGTTTCGCTAGAAAACATTAACAACTTAAAACAAGCTATTTCCGCAAATAAATCTGTTGGTGTAATGTACCATTTTTCCGTCGCGATATTAAGTTTGACCGACATCACGTCATGTCAAATCTATGCATCAGATGACTGCGACATACTTAAAAGATGTTTCGACTTTACTTGCATTGGTTTTGAGAGATTAGAGAGGGAGATTATGAATTGCATGTTCACGCTCAACAAGATATGATTAAATTATTCTTTGCTTTTGACCATATGAGCTACGCTCGGTATCTTTCTTATCAACATGTTGACCTTTCTGAGCTAGAAAGACAAGGTGATGGTTCTATATACGATATATTAGGTATTTAGATGAGATAAGATAATATTTTTTTAATAAGCACATATACAATGTCTTAAACTAATAAAAAATATAATATAATAACATGTACAATTAGTGGCAAATACTTACACAGAAGTGGAATTTTATCTAGAGGTTCACTATTGATAACATAACATTGACTCTAATAAACTTTTTTAATAATTCAAGATTGTGATTTCATCTTGCCAGTGTGCTATCTGCAATTATGGCCATATTATCAAATTTATGGCCTTTTATTAAATTTTAGCACAAATTCACATTTGATGCATGTTGTAAAAGTAATTTTCGTGACCAAAATTGCAAAAATGATAACAAACACAAATGAGTAAGGATTTGTCACTTTCATCCTTTAGATCTAAATTTCTATGTTAAAATTGTCTATTAAACAAAAGATAAAGCTAAAGTTGAATATGCCATGGGCGGCGTATCCATATTTTTAACTGCTTGTGGTATTTTTTTGTCCTAATGGCATATAAGTTTCATAATATATTGACCATGATTGTAGATAAATACCAAGATATTTTATCGAATCATCCATTTGGTCGAACCTGTTTACCACTAATTTTAATCTTTCAATTATTAAGTGCTTTTGTTCGTGGCTTATGAAAAATATATATACTGGTATTTGACACGATTAAGTAAGAGTTTTTTGTGTCAAGTGATTTTGTAGGTTTTTAACATCTATGTATAGAACTTTAGACATTTGTTTATAGGTAATACAAATATTCAACAGATTTGTGTCATCTTCGAAATTATACGTTTTAGAATGTTTAATAGCAAAATGGTGATTATTAATATAAATTATGAAGAGCAACGGTCCTAGCACAGACCCATGTGGTACTCCATGCTTCAAAACATCTGTATTGGAGTTGTATCCCTTAAGGGAGACAAACTGCTTTCGATGAGTAAAATATGATTTAAATCGATCATTCACAGTACCTCTAATGCCGAAGTGTTTTGGCTTTTTTAATAAAACCTTTTGATTTACAGCATCGAAAGCTTTCTGCAAATCTAGAAATACTCCACCTAAAGTCTTATTGTTACCCGAAGCCTTTCGTATTGTTTCAGTTATATTTAATGTATAGTTTGTATGATACGACTTTCTAAATCCAAACTGTGAGTAGTAGGAACAAATAAACCGAATAAAAAATTTGTATACTCGTTTATTTAGTGTTTTCTGTAGAGTTTTATTAATATTTGACAAGAGGCTTATCGGTCTATAATTACCTACGCTGAGTTCAGAAACTTTTTTGAATGTTGGAATGGCTTTTGCTGTTCTTAAGATTTCTGGATGAGTACCTGTTATGAAGGAAAGTTAAATAATTGACTTAGTATATTACTTTTTTCACTTTTTGTTAATTTCAAGATGGTATTTGGTCCATTCGAGTTGCCATCATTCAGACTTGAAATTAAATTCTCGATCTCGATGGAAACGGTTCATTTAGATGTTCAAAAAATTCAATGTTTGCTGTATATTTTCAGGTCAGCATTTTATCCGCTATTGAGCTAAAGTATACATTAAAGTCATTTGCAACGTTCTGCGGATTACTTATGTGTTTACCATTTTTTTCAATTCTAACAATGTTACTAAGATTTTTTGTTTTAGAATTTATTATTGTTTCGATGTCTTCCCATAGTTTTTTATTGTCATTAAAGAAATTATGAAAATATTTCCTCTTTACATGTTCTTTGAGGCTTTCTTTTGGCTTTTATACCTAAAGTGTAAGTTAATTTTTGATGCATGATCCTTTGTTGACATGTAATGTTTAAATGGTTGTTTTTGCTTTTAATAAGGCCGATCATCGCTTCGTGATTAATCCATGGTTTTTTTTTCTAGCTTTGATATCTTTTTTAGTTAATGTTCGGTAAGGCATATGATTTTCTAACAATTCTAGTATTTTAGTGAAAAAATCATTAAAAGCTTTATCCATATTGTTTCGATTCAAATTTATTGTATTTTCCTAGTTAATAGAATTAAACTCGTCTTTAAAATTGTCAGGATTGAATTTTCTGAAGTCTCTTATTTTTAGATTACTTTTATTTGCATTATTTTTATTGCAACTTTTCGGAATTATAAGAAAAGATGGCGAATTATCAGAAATTCGGACTATTAAGTTTGCAGATTTACAACCTGGATTAAATTATATAATTAAAATGTTATCGATCTTTGATTTTATTTATTTTTGTTGGAACAGTAATTGTGGGAAGCAGAAAGTTTGAAAGCAATAGGTTATAAAATTCAAACACACTATTTTGTTCTTTACGCTTTTAATTTTGTTTAATAATAGAGGTTTAGAAGAAGCGTCATTGAACTTTGTTGTAACAGGGGTGCTATCGGATGTAGTCTATCCGGTACAAGTTTTTCAACTATAAATAGAGACTTGACCACAGAAGTGTTTAACGGTCACACCAAACGTCAAAACTGTGATACTACTTCGTATTCATACGGAGTAGGCAAAATCAAAGTGTTTAAAAAGTTAGAAACCAATCCAAAAATTCTCGAATTATATGGAAAAAGGTAAAGGTGAATCAGATAGTGAAGTTCGCCCAGTGTGTATGGTACAGCGTATAGGATGACGAAAGTTAAGTTGAAACATGAGACTTTTCAAAAGTATGAAAACAAAATCCTCCATGAGTCTCTTAGCTGACTGCAAATAAATAAAAAAACATTCTACGATGCAGCCACCAGCTATAGGAGTGGTTACAATGCGACGAATAGATGTTAAAACCGACTGACTACACCCATTAGGGATGGAGGTACGAACACGACAATGATAAAATTGTTCCGGTGTGGTATGAATGTAGTTTCTATCGTTATTCTTTTACACCATTGCTTTTTCAAACTAAACAAAAATAGGTAAAAATCAGAAGAGGAAAATGGATCTGAGCCTTCTTAGGTAGGCAGATTAGTTATATTTTTAATTACTAAGCAGTATATAACTCAAAAATTAATAATTTTTAGACAAGGGGTGTAGTTGCAGCATGATGTGTTTATCAATCAGGTGGTCATGACTCTATTCTTGGTTGTTGTCTAATCTCTTACATCATAGCCTTAAATAACGCGCCTATATACCTGGATTTGAACAAACTATACCAATCGACTTTCTTACCATTTTTTAAGTTATGAAGTAGCAGAATTTATTCGATTGGATTGGATAATTATAATGGACCATGATTTCAGAACATGTTTTAATCAAGTATTTCCATTGTTCGCTCTGCAAATCCACGCCAACGATTGGATAACTAAAACGATGAGATTAAAGATTTTCGCTGATAGGTTTTAAAAAATGATAGGTAAAATAGAGCGCACACGATGCTTGTATTTTCGTGTTGAATAATATTTGGAAAACGGTTTAAATTATAGAGATTATGTTTATTTTATTAAATTATAGATTAGATTTGTAAGTATTAACAGTTTTTAGTTTGAGTATGGATCACCCCAACTATATTCTACTTCCAGCTTTTATTTTTGAGTTTCTTTACAAAACTTAAAATATCAAGAAATATTTGCTATAGAGTCTAATGTAGTATATTTTAATATACTGGCCAAATCTAGCTTAGTTTTTTAATAACGGTTGATTATTAATTGTCTTTTTATGAATGTGAGTTTATATCTATGAAACTGATTCCAATTGCACTGCGTAGTTCAACTACACAATCAACGATAAATACGGAAATTCATATTTTAAAATTAAATAAATGATATTACTAATAAACTAATTGGTGTTAATTTTTTTAGTGCAGGACCCAAAATTCCGTGTTTTAAAATCCAACTGAAGACAGGCAGAAGAAACGGGCGGGTTACCCAACGAGTCAAATGGCGAAAAAGAGTTGCGGAATTTTATTTACTTTGGGGACACCGACACTTCAAAGATGACAGTGGTGCTTCCAATTGGGCACCTTGAACATCCTTTTCAAAAATTATCTGTTTACATTTTTTTTTTTATGTTTATGGTTTTTATTATCTTTCCTAGGAGTACTACTTATAAACCAATATCTGAATTTTAAAACAAATACATAACATGGTATAGAACTTTTATTTTAAATAATTTTCCACATGTTCTTTTGAACTATATAAATTTTATACTATATTTGATTTCCGTTAGACTTGACGTGTTGTCAGTCGAACGTATGATCAAACTTTAACTTTTTTTTCTGAGTTTCCTTTTATGACACCATGGAATGAAAAAATCAGAAACCTACAAAACAAAGTTAATCAAATCAAACTAAAATCATGAATTATTACGTTATGTCAAAGTTGGGCCTCTAAACCAATCTCAATTTCGAAGAGAATCTAATCATTAGAAACATAACAACTATAAGAAGCATTAATTTAGTTTAAACTTACTCTAAAATTAAGAAAAAAAAAGGTTAAAATTGAAACTGATTATACACACGTTAAATCCTCAAAAAATGACACCTTAAAATTTTAACAAATAAGATAGCAAAAGGAACCCCTTAAATATATTATCTCATAAAATATTTCCCCTGACACAAAACATGTAAGAAAAGTAAAAAAAAAGAATCTCAAAGGACTAAATTGAATTTGATTAAAGTGAACAAGTACCAGAACAAAAATCAAAATTCACAGACTCCATGAACATTTATTTTCAAGGTGGCTTATGCCATGAAATGTAGGTTCACTGATGAACACCTGATGCGATTCCAATATTTATTTTACTTTGGTCAAACCAAAGAATCTCAAATATTTCTGAAAGGACCTGAAATTTTAAAACAAGTCTCAATAGCCTATAAATAATGTACTGCTACAATAGAATCTCAATTGATTGTGTCAGTTATGTTCTCTTTGGAAAAAAGTGATAAAAAAGGTCAAATTCTAATCTGTTTATTTTTTTTTTTTGCCACTTTGTTATCAAAACTTTTAATACAACCATATAGGGAAATTCTACAATTTCCCCCTTATTTCAACGTTAATTAATTTTTTTTTGCTTGAGGAAATTCCTTGTTTATAAAACCAGCCAGTTTGTTGAGGAAATATAATAGATATTTCATAATATGAATTAAATTCATTCTTTTGAAATTATTAATAACGCTAAGCGAAATTAATTTTTTAGTATCACAAGGATATTCCGTTCACGAAGAGTTTTCGAACAACTTGTTGGAAGTAACAAATCATGCTCAAAGTAATGGAAAGAATAATGAACGAACATTGTGTTTCAATACGGTACACACGGTATTTATAACGGCGCTAACAAAAAACTCCTGTAAACGGAATATTTATTGAATGACGTGATTGTTTACGGAATGTGAAGGTTCCTATTTCCAAGGGTATAATAAATGCCCCACAAATTGCATATGGAATAATTGGAGAAATTTGTAAAATGACTGGTGAGTATTTTTTTACTAGATATAAAGATATTACCAGGAGATACAAGATTGTTATAGTGGATATTTCTATAAATAAATATTTGTGAATATAACGCGTCCTATGCATAGTATGCTCATCCATAAATATTTTATATAATTTCGATTATTATTCTAGAAACTGCAGCTAAAGCAAAAATTAACGTCTTAGAATTATTATCACTCATTATTCACGCGAACTAACCAAAGAGGCAAAAAGAGTGGTGCTGTAAGACGAACTTGTTGAACCAAAATGGCCTCATTTTAAGTCGTTTCATTCTTAAGAGACTCAATAACACCAATAAAAACAATCTCAAATTTAGTAAGTATCTTTGTTTTTATAAATTTGTTTATATTAAAACAAATATCTAACAAGGAAATTAAATTCTCTTGCCACGGTACTCTGCCTGCTGTGTTGAAGTATTCACAATATTTCTTTCTCCCTTACATCTTTTGTACTATACCTGTTTTCACTTTGATTTTCAAGTGACTGTAAACCATGAGCTTCATTTCTCCAATCCCCAGGAACTCTCCCTAGTTTCCAAAACTTCACGATCACATGTACCGGAGTACAACGAAAAGTTATAACAAACATCAATGTATAAGAATTAGTAGTCTGCATCAACTAATGCCAGTAATAGAATACTAAAAAATGCCAGTAATAGAATACTAAAAGTGGACTTGTAAATGAAGTAAGATGATCCAGAGTTTATAGGCTGTTTTTAGGGCGTGTTTTTTGTAATTATATACATATATATATATATATATATAAATGTATAGTTTACCGTCAGATAATCTCCTTTTAATGTGTTGTATATGGCATCACAAACCTTTGGAATTATTGAATATAATGTACTGTTGTGGATTCTGAATTGAAATTGGAGACTGTTTGTTTGTTATATGATTCGCCAGTAGAAAGAAAACGAATGGGAGCTGCAAGTTTTAGGCTAGCAGGAATTGCTTCTCGCATCGTCATGTTTTGTTTGGTAATGCCAATTATCAATTAACTGAAATATCTTCTCGAAGATTTCCTTGGACATTCTTAGGTAATTTTCAAATTCGAGTTATTCTCCTATTCGCAACTCTGTTAACAGTGTATCATATGCCACTAATTCGGATCTTTTTAAAAGCCACACACTTCTAGGCTTTCTTGTTTTTTTTTTTCGATAAAGTTGCTAACACTACAGTTGCTGGATCGAGCTCCTTAATCATCATCTTTAAAGTTCAAAAGATTGTTTTTTATGTATGAAAGTGTAAGCAGTACATAAACCAAAAAATTTTAACATTATGTATTGGCCCACTACTGAGAAATAACAGTTGACGTTTTAACTGGTAAATACAAACAAACACAAACCCTTGTTACCTGAAGCTGTTGCAAATGAAATAACGTATTTGTTCTCATATAAACTTTCGCAGTGATTAATTACTTTCCAAATGCTTGCACGGAAAAACCCAGAAAGTCAATGAGTTCATTAATTGTTATATGGACACAATGTCCACAAAGAATTTATGCTGGTAGGCAAGTTTTGGGAATCTTATGCCGTTGTAGTACAAACTTCCAATTGGCAGCACAATGACATGACCACCTATGACTGTGTTGGACCATACATTTCGCAAAAATGCTTGCGTACGTACGATATGTGATAACACATCCGCCTGAGCATATTTTGAGACCCCTTCCTCGTGTGTGTGTACGTACTAAATGAATGCCCCCTACATAATGTGGGTCCTTTCGGAAATATAACTTAAGCTATTTGTTGGCTCTCGCGTTATAAGTATAAATACAATTACAAGGATATTTAATAAACAAAATCATCATCAGGATTGCTGGCATGGAAATGGTGTTGCATAAGCCTAAGCCATGAAAAAAAAAAACCTCCGATTTTATGCGAGTTACCACTCGGGAAATAATTTTATAAATTTTAGAAACGCATGTAGTCTAAAGATTTTTTTAAAAAATTTAGCCTATAGGTTTAAATGGAGAACGGGTATATGGTGGGCTGTTGGGACCTGCACGGAAATGTCTGAAATTATCATGCCCCCCCCCCCCCCCCTTACAACTTAACGCAATGTTTTAGTGAAACAACAGGTTTTATAGGAAAATGAGCGATATGACGAACGCGCATCATTTAGGTATATAAGTGACCGTTGGTTTCACCAAAGGTCTAAAAGCTTATCACACTATAGAATTAATGCTAAAACAAACTGACAATACTCCTTTGAGTAATTTTTAAAAATAAAAATATTTGACCCAATGGATCAACGGGAGAGAGTGGGGAAGTACTCCCTTCACGCTACTGGTTTGGCCCTACTTTCATTTTTTTCGTATTAAAATTCTAGTGAACAAAATCAGTACTCATATTACTACTTACCTAATCACACCAATTTTTTTTTTTACAAAATCGGTAACAACCCCTCTCCTTTTATGCCTTCTTTCCCATTATAACAAAAATGAAGGGGTGGCCACTAAGGACATCACAGATATTTTAGACAAAAATTAAAGGTTTTGCTAACAAAAGGTGGCGTTAAGGTCAAAGGAGAAAAAGTAATAGAAAGTATCAAATTCGTTCAAATGCCTTCCTTTTATGAATTCTAAACAAATGGCCAGCCACCCTGTTATTCCAGTAAAAAAAAAATAGTTTTTCGCGGTTAATACGATAATAAGTGTTATAAAGGGTAGTTATATTTACAAATACACGAAATATATATACATCACAAAATACTTAGGTCAAAAAATAAAACATTTGAACCCACTAGATACTTTTCTCAAAAAATAGAATATAAAAAATTTCCAAGAGAATCACCCGGCATAAAATTATCTTTTTAATATTTATAAACATAACAATAAAATATTATATAATACAAAATAAAAAATATAAGATAGCAGATGCGTAAATTTAGAGCATTCCTAATCTCCAACTAAAAGCAAAACGTTCGCGCGCTACATAATTTTATGCATTTACATTAAAAAAAATCACTTCGATAATCACATACCAATGAATAATAAAATTAGATAATTCTCCACTTCGTCGATATTTTCAACATAAGCGATTCATAAATTAAGTTTCATTTGTCTAGCTAGTGAGAAATAAAAAGTGTTATAAGTTGAAATGTTTTAGAGAGTATTTATAAAATTCGATTTTCACTGAAAAAAAAACAAAAATGGTTTGATATGATTAAGCACCACTTAAGTACACTTAATGAAAAATATTAAGCTGTTTGCTTGAAAATTATTAGATTGAAAAAGCAAAATCGACAGTGATACGTTTATCAACATACTACTGCATTGGAGTGTGGATCAACAAGAACCACAAGGAGATGAAAATAGTAAACTGCTGAGTAGTACATACCAGAGACTGGAGTTTCTTGCAGCCAAGATTTTCTAATTTTTTTTTATGGAAGAAACCAATATTTAGCGAATAACCTTCAGCCAATAACTAAATTCCAACAAAAACCTCTCCAACAAAACTGCTAATATGAAATGCTCTTCAAGAAAAGGTTAAACCACATGGATTAAACAAACGTGATTTTTTCGTTTTGCCTTCCAAGTATAGTTTCACCATTCAATAGTTTTCCCTTTTCTGGCGTTGGGATAGCATTCGATTCGAAAATTGCATCCTTTGTACTAGGTAAACTACGACTTGTTTCAAGCGGTATGACAGCAAAGTCTTGGTGTAAATTCAGTTGGTCGGCACTAGTGCTTTTAGATAAGTCTTGAGCTATCTCGCAAGTTTCAAACAATTTCATTTCAATTTTTGAGCTATTAGGAAAATTGGGAGTGGAGTTTAAAACTGAATCTAATGGAGTAGGAGGAGTAAAGTCTGGAGGAGGGAGATCACTGAAAACAGACGTAGGTGTTTCAGGTGAATTAGACGGGTAATCAATAAGTTCAAAATCATCTGTTGTATCATCTAGTCCCCTTAAAATAGCACTTTCGTCTAAAGGGTTTATCGGTTTTGGCCGAGAAGATATTATTTTGGAAGACGGTAGAAGTTGCATTTCGTCGTAACTTTCAGATCTGCTGCGATTTGATTCATTTTGGTAGCTGTTGGGAGTCACAGAACGATGTGCTCGAGGTGAGCGGTGTATTTTATTATAACCACTAAAATAATTACTTTTAGAATTTAGCGGAGCAGAATTTTTGCGAACAAGTCTGTGTTTTGTTAAATTAGAATCGCTTTGCGATAAATCGTTTTTTTTATCACTTTCATGAGAGGCAGCGCTATTTATACTATCTCTGCTAATAAACGTTGAGTCTATAACTTCGCGATCAGCTGCTGGTACTTCCGACCAACTTTGAATAGAACAAAAAGTAACAGAGCTATCTGAAAGCTTTTTATTAAGTTCGTTGTTGAACGCAGCTGTTGTTGTTTTAGAAGTCGTGACAGACACACTCCTCGTTAACATCGGTGTATTACATGGTGCATTCACTTTGAGAAAATCTGGTAGTTCAATATTTTTATCTATCATACCACGCTGGTCATCTAAACGATTGCTTTGAGATCGTTTAAGGACATTCATTATAGCTGAAAATCAAACAATGAAGCTTATTATTAAAGAAAATAATAAATTGAAAACTTGACCTAATTTTTAGGTCAAAAACAATTATTATGGAATTGCTTCGTTAATGAGAGCCCGACCTCGTTATTTTGAAAATTGGGCCATAAAACTTAAATGGTGCAGGTTTCATGTTTTATTAATCTCCATAAAAGTACAAGCTAGATTAATATCGTAATATTAAGCAAAAAAAAATTGTCTGGAAAAGTAATTTTTTAAACGGGAGCGAATTTTAAATGCCACCATCAGCACCCTTTTATAAAGCTAAAAACTCCAAATGGTTCTAGATAAAAAGCAAAAATTGGCTACATTTCAATGAAAGAAAAGTTATTACCATTTTTTCCGTCATCTTCGGAACTTTTAGTTTTACCCAACAGAAGGTGTTTCATTTCGTTACTAAACTTCCTACTGATTGTTTCTTTGTTGTCCGATTTCCTGTCCTCTTTCACAAAACTGTTAGAACGAAACCTTCGGAACGAAGCGCGTAAGTCTGAGAGCACAGGTGATTTAGCTGAATCCAAAGATGAAGAACTATTTGCTAGAAATAGATGCATAATTATTAACTCTTCAGGCCAAATATTCAATGTTTTATAATTTCTGAAAAAGAACCTCTTGAAGACACCGACAAACTTTGATATCAACAATGTTTTTATTTTCCTTAATTTGCAAAATAATTTTCAAGTGAATATATGATGAAAATAAGCTGTTTTTTTCTTTTCGGACCAACTTGACTTTTTTTAAAAACAAAGGTAAGTTGGCATCCAGGCACCCCCTTGCATTAATTCACAGCAGTTAAAAAAAAAAAAAAATAAAAATAAATAAAATAAATAAATATAAGGCTTTCAAAAATAATCATATCAAATGAATTTCTGAGTAAATTTATAAGTATCTCAGCTGTCTTCTGCATAACCAATAATATATAACTAAGCATCACCACTTACTGTGACGTCTTGCAGTTCGTTTTGCATACAATCGTTTATTTTCGATGTTTCGGATATTTGTGTTCAATGGTAGGCTGGTTTTGGAATTCATCTAAATTGAATCCGTCGCTAATTTATTAAAAACAAACAATAACTTATTGGTATAGGAAACGCAATGAGTATTGAAATAATATTAATAAGACTGGAATCAATTAGACACGGAATTTTTTGAAAAATAAATTTAACTTCGGATTAACTTCTTTTTAATATAAAATAAAGTAGTCTCCTTTAATCAATAAAACAACCAAAACATGTTATTGAAAATACGCACTTTTACAGCAATATTTACGCCCAATAAGCCAAATATTCGGGCACTTAAATTTTATGTATTGCCTTGTGTGAAATTAAATGAATCTAGTGGATTAGTGTGGATGTTATATATATATATATATATATATATATCACTTACTAAGTAAATATTGAATAGGTTTACATCAAATCCATTTTTCTTCAGTACGGGTTGCAGAACATCTTTTATTGTTTTGTTTGGATTGGCTTTAATACCAACTGAGCGACCGTTAGGAAGGTCAAACCTATGAAAACAAGTACCATTTTGTTGAACGAAAAGTCCTTGGAAGCTAATTTTCTGTGCATAACTTTTAGGGAAGAAAATTGATCAGCCGCAAATACAACTTGAAAAGTTTCATTTGAAAACATTTAATCAAATTTATATCATGCATGAAACTTAGTTCTGTATATGTATATTGTTAATTTAATCAAAGGAGTTAAATATTCCACTTTACCAAGGCCTTTCATAGCATGACGAGGAAAGATATCGAAATTACTTAAATCAAACAATATATCAAGAGCTAGTAGACAAAAAATCAATACAACAATATAACTCACACTATTTCTCATGATAAGGAAACAGAATTATTCGATACAATTGCTGGTGCTCTGCAAGGTCACAAGTTTTGTCTTAACTGTACTAGACTATGTAATGTGAGATACGGATAGCTCTCAGTTATAATGTTGAGAAATGTTTCAATATTACTCAATACGTAAATAAAATATGACATCGAGTTACAAAGAGAACGGCTAAGCTCTTGAATGAATCTTCAAAACATAGTCAATGACTCAAGTTTAAGTAGCATGCCAGAAACACAGAAAAAATCTTTCGAATCGTGGCACTAAACGCCAGCAAAGCCGTACAAAAAAAGAATTCTAGCTTTAGCATGACGGTGATTTAAAGGCCAATTATTAAGTGAATTTGCTGGATGTGAGGAAATTCTGCAAAAAGTACATTATCAAAATTAAATAGAAAAAATTTGGTAATCTTCACCAAGATAAATATTTCTTACCTAAATAGCACTCGCTTTTCCAAAAATATGACATTATGGTTGAGTGTTGTGACGTCAGCATCAAGGTTAAACCTCTAAAAATCAAGATAAGAAATACAAACAAGCTTAATCAACAAAGAGTTAATGGACTCTTAAATATATAAAATCTATATATCAAATGTATAAATCTACAATTTACATTTACAATTTTAATTATAAATACAGTAGAGCTTAAACGACAAGGAAAAAAAAAAAGTACAATGAATCTTTTAAAAGAAAAATTGCAAAGAGTTTGTTGCTAAGAGAAAATGATGCTTGGTAGGAAAAAATAATTGAAAATTAGACCAGATTCCAATTTTTGTTTTTTTTACAAAAAATTCATGCAAAATTTATGATTATAAGGAATAAGAATCATCTATACTACGGGTTGTTCAATAAATTTAAAATAATTATTGTTATCCTAAGTTTGAAAATTTAGAAAAAAACTGTTTGTAAATTTTTGACATATTCACATACTGAAGTGAATTCATATTTTATATATCATCTTGAAAAAAAATCTAAAGTCAAACATAAAAAGTAATCTTCATCGAAACCTACCTCTTCATTGTGACCCATCACTATGTCATAAGACTGTATGGATATGTTCTTCTCATCACCTAACTTTTTTAAATTGTCACGAAGCGTGGATCCTTTCATAGCAGATACCATTGTGGATGATCCATCCGGAAGTATTATACGCAAAAACCCATGCGTTTCTTTAGACTCAGAACCATCCCAAAGCTGTAATAAAGAATGAACAGGATCAAAAATAATTTATGTGCATTAGTTTGAAATAAATTTTTTGAACATAACATTGTATTTTTTTGATTTGATAGTTTGAATATTTGGAAAGCCAAAGATAACTAAACTAGCATATATTCTGAGTAGATGAGTATTGATTTTTTTTCCTGACACAATGAGCACAAGTCATGTAAAAACGTGCACACGTTTATAAAAATAAAATAGTGCACATTTTCCACGTAGAGATGACGGTGAAGTTATATAATTTAAACTGGACAAACACTTTTGGTTCCATAAACATTCATACCTGTGAATCTTTTTGGAGGGTGGGTGAGGCAGGATATAAGCTTTCATATTCTTCAACAGCATTTGTAGACAATGAACGCTCTACACATTAAAGTCGCATATTTAAAAATTTAAGTTGGATACAAGCAAGGAGCCGCAGGAAATAAAAACCAGAATGAAAATTTTTAAAGGCGAATTAGATTTGAGTCAATAAGTAAGGGTTATGCATAGTATGTTCAAATTAAAATGGTTTGATAAGTAATCATCATGTATACCTGTTTGGCCAACCAAGCTTCTCCCTCTAAAAATATATATCCTTGTTTAGGATGTTTTTCTCTATTTCAACCACCCCTACCCCCACATAAGCCCAAATTCAATTACCCTCATCCCATCAAAAAATATGCATATATATATATATACATATATATATATATAATGACCAAGATTGAAATTTTGTTCTTAATATTATAATAATACAATGGACGTCAACTATTTCGAATTCCGGTTAACTCAATGTGACTTTTGCATATAAAATTCCCTAAAATTTACGCCAATAAAGCTTATTTGAGTCAACCCAAATCTCATTAAAGTAATCGTCTGTTTTTAAGTTAAAATCTTGATTACAAGTTTCATAATATTGCATAACATAAGTTCGCCGTCAAAATTTAACAGTAAGTTGAACAGATTATTATTAATTGATTATTATTATACAAGCTGATATTTCGAACAATTTTTTTTCTTTGTCTCCTCGCATAAGTATCGTCTTCAAATTAGAAACATGGAAATAACGGACGAAATTTTTAAAAAGTGTTATTATTAGATTACCTTATTACGCGAAAACAACGTGAGTATCCAAATAACGAGGAGGAAATTAACACGACCATTAATTAACGCAAATAGGTCTTATGAACTGACATAAATTACATACGCTTTTAAATTTTTCTTGGGAGTGTTTAAAATTACTTAAATAAATGTCTGGGCGTTATTTATTTTTCTTAAATCAGAGGCTAAATCAGGTTTTTTAAGGGAAGTCGTAATTGATTTTTGAAAGTTAGAACTGACATATATGCATAATACTTCAAGTCAGAAAAGGGAAGCCTGCTCATTGAGGCTGGATGAAAGGCTCCGCGTATTACAGATGCATTGAGAGTTGCCCGAGAAGGAAATGACAATGTTATTGATTTAAACCTTTTTTTATAATCTAACAATAATCTATCTTATTGTTAAAGAAATGTTATTATTTTTTTTTTTCGTCTCAACTGATAAATAAAATTTATAATTTTCGTTTTGTGAAATAATTTTTATAAATAACAATATTAATATTGATAATTTTAGCCCTAATATTATGTTAAAATTACGAAAACAGAAATGGCAGATATCCGCGCTAATTAAATGCCAATTTGATTTTTCTTGACTCGCGTTAATTGCCACCTATTTTAAATAAGTTAAATTTAATAAGGGGTGATAAATTTACGCGGAACTGAAATTAACGTGGCTTTAATTAAGTGAAACTTTCAAATTCGCGTTAATTAATGTACTACGTTATTAAGCTATAATAAGGTTTTAGTAGATATTAATCTTTTTTTTATTGACCTAAAATTAATTCTACCCGCATGATAAATATCTCTATAAAAACAACAGCAGCATAATTTCTATGGCGAAAATTTATTTTGTTTATAGATGTATTTTCAATAGACAAGATTAGCTTAAAAAATTAATCTCAAGTCATCCCATCCTTCTAACAGAGCTTGTTCATTTCTATATAAAAGTAACCTTAATGGCGCACTTTTATACCTGGGTTTAAACGAAAGTAACCAATTGTAATTAGTCGTTAATTTTATTTACATTATGAAGTAGCGATAATGCACGTCAACGATTGGATAATTATTACAATGATAAAGCTTTTCATTGGTTGATTTTTTTTATTGACGTTTTTAAAGAAAGCAGATAGGACGATATTATATAATAGATTTTTTTTTTAACATTCTTTCTTAACAAGTTCTAGCTCAAAGTAAGAGCGCTCGCTTAGCATGCTAGAGGTACGGGTATCGATGCCACAGTCATCCAAAGTTTTTTAAACTTCCTGACACCAGAAACAAACTTGTGGGCAGTTCTATAATAAATTTGTTTGAAAAATTTTTTGTTGGCCCCACTTAAAGTAATTAATTAAAAGTAATTCTTTCAGGTCATGTGGATATTAAATAGAAAAAAAAAGCGAAGTACATTTTGAAATAAGAATGTTGTTATCAAAGTTCATATTGCATTATACATAGTATGATACACTGTTTCTTTATTTCCTTAACATTAAATGGTCATACCTCTCACCTTGCACTATTGCATATAATTATTTTTCTTACCTTACATGATGATATGTATTTACTCGGCACGCAAACCATCTTACATGTTTCATCGTAACAGCCTTTACTAATTTTTCTTCTGTATTTACCATCTTCGTTAATAAGGTAATTCACACGCTTGCATTGAGTTTGGTAAGCAGCACACAATTTTAAAACTTGGTTTGCTTCACACTCTTCAGGGCTGTTTGCATCGCAGGTGTAACACTGCAAGCTATAGACTAAAACCAAAGTAACATACTAGTTTTTTTATTAAACTGAATATACATACTTATTCTGTTTTTTTTTTTTTTTTAATAAGTGTTATAAGATGTGAAAAAAGATTGCCCAGCAGAAAAAATTTTTTTTTAATCTCGAAGAGCTTAAGATTGCCCCTAAAAAATTTATACGTATTTGTTGTTACTTAAGATATCGCAATTTAAGTTTTGTCCAAATTTAAAACATAGGCATTCTATTTTGATGAAATCGCAAAAATATGGTTTTTCTAACTCTTGTAAACCCTATCGTAGAAAATGCAAATACTATTAAGGACCTGCAATCAAAGAAAAGATCAAAAATATTTAGTTTATAAAATAAACTCAATGAGTTCGAGAAAGATTTCGTGCGTAAACTGTTATAATAATAGCATATCAAATCTTACCGAATTTTTAAGAAAACCACATTTACATTTAAAAACAAACGTTACTGTTTGAATAATTTCTGTGTAAAAAAGACAAAAAACTCAGCCATCACTTAAAATAATACAATACTCCCCTAATTCACACTATATCCTACCTACTAACTATCTCGAATGCAATGATAAGAGCAATATCCACAAAAGAGACAAACCAAAAAAGTAGGATACCGAAACTCTCTGAAGTTTTAACATATTACTTTCTCATAATTATTGAGATAAGAATTGGTTCTATTTACATAACGCCAAACTTTTGTAGGTGGTAAATATTGAATTAACGTCATGGCAGTAATCGTTTAAAATTTTCCAAAACGCTCTTATTCTATAAGATTTTTCTGAAAGAAGTGCTATGGTTTTGGTAACTTTTTCTTTAGAAGTCGCCTTTTGCACTCCCAGTAGTTGTCAAACATACGCTGTATTATAAATGTTGGATATAAAGAAGCTTTATTTCGCTATCAGAAATATTTACCGTTGGTCCTATTAGATCAATTATCTATTAGATAAATAAACAAAAATATGTTTTTCAAGAAATTGGTACTTCAAAACTTCCTTAAAATTGTTGCACACTTCATCATACAATTATTAAAAATTACAACACAAATTCAGAACAACCAAAAGAAAAGTCAAGCAAAAGCAGAAAATGTATCATCAAAACAAAAAAATATGAGCTAATAATATGTTAAAACTACCAAAACAAAAACTAGATTTGGTAAGTGAAAACATTAAATACAAAAATAACTTAATAAATTATATATAAAATATAAAATATATAGGTTTGAAACTAAATAAAACATGGAAAAATAATTTAATAATCCATTCATATTAGATGTTATTTCCAATTTTTTAAAACTAGATTTCATTGAGCTCTCTTACATAGTTGTACACGAACACAAAAAGCAAATGCAAAAAACAATGGATTTATTTCAGGCATCTTTACGAGAAATAAAAAGGCCAGCAGTAAACGCATGACCGTCCATCTCAATCAAAAATTCAGCATAGGATATGCAATATAAACACTTTAAAATAGAATCCATATAAAATATAATATGTAACTCAATATTGGATAGCATCCAATAAAAAAATTATATGGGAAATTTCCACCGCTATATATAAATCGTAGCAAAACGTTTTTAATTCTTTCATTTGAGAATATTCTATATTCGTTCTTTATCACCACTGCATGGAACATGGAGTATCCCATTTATGTTGCTAAATTCTAACAATGTAATGCTCACGTAAATATCATTTCGAAATAGTTTATGAAACATGGCCGCTAGTGATCCCCTGCACATATCTTAAGCAAAAATATTGTAGTGGCAGATTTACATTCTCGAAGACTAGAAGTAAGTAAGTAAGTAAGTATCTTTTCTGCCAAACAAATATACAGTAAGCAATTAAACACGGAAAAAATAAAAATTATGATAAAAACGAAAGTTGGCAAGGATAAGCACAAAAATTGTCTGTCAAA